>VOMN01134198.1:0-20346 GCA_014899125.1 Orchestia grillus | reverse complement strand
GATTTGAAATACATGCATATTCATAGGAGATATAGGCCTTCAAATAAAGGGGTACATTTTTTTGGAACACTCTGTACAGCTACCCGAACCTGGGCCTAGGTTGTGTTTGTACCTCGTGTTAAAATAACCAAATTGGAAGAAACAAAATACGAATGTTCCTACATTCAATAAACGATACATAAATCGAGTTCCTACTGTAATTTATTCAAGACCCTTTGCTCCACAACTTGCAAATCTAGTGCCACGTGAAACCGCTCAATGCAGCTGGCAATGCACGCTTAGCGATATGCATAGTAAAGCGAACAGGGCTGACCACTTCTACGAGGGTAAACATACACTCCGAACAAGAGTTCTTTCATACGCCCAACTTATTTATTGTTCTCATTGAGAAAACCTCGTCTTTAACACGAGCAGTCGAAATCATTATAGGCTCGCTCAAAATAATGGTCTTACAAATTGAAGATCGATCGAAAGAAATTTATTGAACACCACACAAACGTCTTGAAATTACACATTTCATACAAGAGAAAATGGACTACCATTGGGGTAGCCAATTTTACACACCCACACAATCCCGACCAACACACTTTGAACACCGAGAAGCCCTTTACTGAGGAACAATTTGCAGCGTATCGCTGAAAACCACGAGTGTAAAGGGCACGTTGCAGAACTCGCACGCGGACGCCCAGCAAGGGACCGAGCGGCAGACTAAAAGTGTGCCACGAGGCGGCAGGCAGGCTCCTCTCTCTAGCACAAGCCCCACAGCAGATATGCGCCACCGAAGTGAGGCTGGCACCAGCTCCCCCACGGACTGATACGTCGAGTGTTTGCTTGGTGCTTTGAAACGTATCAACCCTTATTTCTTCTCACACTTGAATGGGTGGCCTACTTTGTGATATTGTTTTTCATCCACGCTCTGGTCGAATGATTATTTATAACGTAATTCTTCCAATCATGGATGGTCCCCTGAAACGAACTTTCCCTCAATTCTTTTCACAGTTGCGTGGGTGGCGTAAGTATTGATATTGTCAATTAATTTTCTTCCACGCAGTGGTTGTCGAGGACTTATTTATACCGCAGTTCTTCAAACTGTGGATGCAAGATTTTAAAAGTGCGAAAACACGCAGAAAAAGGTTCATTTCATTTGCTTCAGGGTACGATGTCGACAAGTGAACGCAGAAAAAACAAATGTTTTGCACACGTGCCCTTAACAACACTTCTTCTTCCCTTGGTGAAACTGACCAAAGAAAATACCTAATCGAGATTTTACATTCTTTACTTCAGATTATTAATTGAGGCATAAGTAAGCGAGCGCATTAAATTCGATTCTGTTCAAATTATATAAGTAAATTTGTTACGGGGCAATAAACAAATCAGCAGGTAAGATTACAGACGCAAGAATTGACTAACATAAATAAGTTCCAATTTTCCTTCCTCTCTCCAATAAAAAATTATTTACACGCGCTCGTTAAATTCCCCAACGCGCAGCACAATAAACGAGCAGCCAAAGCTCAATCGATAAACACTTCGACAATGTCCCTAAAAATTTTCGTGTCGGAATAAGAAGTCGGTGAGACCAACCTTGCGACGGGAAGCCTGCATTCGTTGTCGCGTGGAGGAAACGGACGACGCGCTACTTCACACGGAGAGTCTTTCAGGCGCCCACTTGTGGCTGGCCACCTGATGCAGGAGGCTCGTGTGTTTAAGCCGGGGGAAACAACGCGGGATTGTGTATGCTTCTTTAACGTGATAGTAAACTGCTGTCGTGAGACGCAAGGAGAATTTTTATAGGTGGTAGAAATCCCAGGGAAAAACATTGCTGAGGTAAAGCTTGGTACTCGGATATTGATACTGAAAAGTTTCTTCACACAAACTGTAGTTTAGTTTTCCGGTATTTACGTATTTCGGATAAACTCTTAAGATGGCAAGATACGGAAAAAAGTACATTTATATGAGTCATATACATAGATATGTTTGCATTATGTTTACATCATGAAATACATTTTTTTTCAACAAAACAGTGAAATGTGTTTGACTTTCGCAAAAAGTACAAATGATACTGTCATTCAGAAGAAAATCAAACTAGGACACAATGTTATTACCCAAGATTGACTGAAATTAAATATAATTGACTACGAAGAAGGAAGAAGAGATCAATCAATTATGAATAGCTGTCCGCGTTAACTAACACAAAAGATACTCAAAAATGCATTTGAAGAAGTATGA
This sequence comes from Orchestia grillus, assembly GCA_014899125.1. Classification (NCBI taxonomy): domain Eukaryota; kingdom Metazoa; phylum Arthropoda; class Malacostraca; order Amphipoda; family Talitridae; genus Orchestia; species Orchestia grillus. The sequence continues at coordinate 18,120 of VOMN01134198.1, read as the reverse complement.
GATATTCTTTATACTTCATATTAAAGTTACTTGTCGTCCTTGTACTATGTATTCCTAAATTTTTATCTTCCATACTTAAAATTCTACAGCATTAAATACTGCAAAGCCATCGCATTAAGAATTCTGACGATGATTGCTGTAAGTAGAGCGAATGAAAAAGTTCTCGAATAGAGAGGTTTCAAGATTTGACTTGTACAATATCGTCATATATCTAAGAAGAAAATCAGTTTGTATGTATGTTGTAACAGAAAATATTCTGTGGTTTTTAAGGGCCACATATGGCATTCGGGATGAATTTGACAGTTTACTAAGGAAAAAGAAAGCTTGCATGACAACGTCATACATAAATGTATGGAAAAAATATTTCTCTTACACAGGTATTTAAATTTCATCAAAAAATTATCTCGAAAAATTTGTCATGAGCTTGGATCAGAGCCTCGGATCGGCTCCGGAACCTGGACCACGCTGATTTCACAGTTTCTTTCAGAAGAGTTTCAGAAACTGCTATAACTTTGTCGAACAGCTAAGCTTTTGTACATTTTTCTTAACTGCACCACTCAGGTAGTAAGGGATCAATTGGGGTCAATTCCAGAGGGTTTTTACACTTCGGGATTGACCCCAATTCGAACCAAACCAAACATTCGAGCTGGAGTAGTCGGACAAATTTTCCGAAAACAATTTCTAACTTCTGTGGCAGGGAGTCGAATCGTACTGGTATAACCAACGGTCTACCATTGACAACCCTTGTTATCCAGGGCCTAATTACAGTGCGTAGCAATTCCGCGAAGCCATCTGAATTGGCCCTGAAACTTTTTGTAGATAAAAATACGGATGTACTGCATAACCTTCACTGGAGACGCATCCGAATTCCCTCTCGCGATGAAGAAATTTAGTTTGGATGACACGAGGTCCATCCTTTGGACTACAAGCAAGCCATCTGTTATTCCGAGTGCTATTTTTTGATCCCGACAAAATTTATTCTTTATCATTTTTATGGGTGGCTTGAATAATCAAGACACAGGTCATTTTATTCCAATTTTCGGAGGGCTTCCAGTCGTCCATTCTCGCTATCATCACGTACATGAATAAACTAGAAACAAGCTTCTAAATGACTAATAGTACGAGTAAATTTCTCCATGAAATAATGACTTTAATTACTGTTAAATTCATCCCAAACTGATGTCAACAGTCAACGGTCGGTGTACATAGTCGATGTCAACGTGAAATTCACGAATGAAGTCGGGTTAAAATGCTTTATTGCATTCATGCAATGGTAAAATTCCCAATAGAAAAATCGCTATCAGGTTTAGAATCCTACTTAGCTTTTAGGGATCACACGTCGTCGTTTTTAATTTGATTATGCTCGTGCATATCGCAAAGAAGAGCCGTGATGCAACATCATTGGTTGCTAGATAAAAAGCAGTAATTCCACTCAATTTACCCAATGAAACCTGCGTAACCAAAAATAGCAGCTAAAAGTTCTCATTTACCCTATCAGTATTTTCTTGAAGCATTTCATACTAATGATAGCTCCAATTCTATTAAAGAGTCTTTATAATTTTTGGAAATATGTACATGAACTCCTAAGAAAATCAATTTTACAAAATTGCAGTCAACGATTTCAATTCTGCTTTCGATTAGTTTTTCCTAAATATAAATTTTACATTTTTCAGTCGACGCCTATTTAGGAACACGCATATGAGAAGTCCAAAATTTACGTTGCTTATTCCCTTGAAAACACACGCTACTCAAGTGTGCGAAAGCTTAGGTAATAAAGTAGCACACCAAGTTGTTCTTTTCAACAATTCACTTAAGAGACAAATCCTGAGAATCCAATATTCTTACAAACAAGTCCAAAGCTGCACCCTCAAGAATTTTCTGTAACAAGGGTTGATGACATTGTCGTCAGGAACGAGAATTGCCACCAAGGACTGCTAATAAATTCTGCACTGAAGAGCGATAGTTGCCTCCGAGGAGCGTTGATTAATTCTATTTCGAGAGAACAGGTATCCTCACCACTGTCCGTCCTTACAGAAATCCTATCATCCACCGAGGGACGTTAATCCCCAAATTAAGCTCCGGGACAATTTCTTTTCTTCTGCACTTGAGTCTGAGTGTTCAAAATTCAACGACATGTAAAATACCGGCTCACAGTCAAGCTTGCATCAGTCCTCAGTCACGGTGGAGGAATTTTTAAAAATGACCTAGGCATGATGTGCTAAAAGTGAAAGTGGCGAAAATTAAATAACTATTATTCATATTTAATACGTATACTGTACGACTTACTGACAGTGAACAGATCCTATATTGCACTTCGACATAGAGGCCTAATTAGCCGAAAATTCCCGTAAATTTATTTAAAATTTATTTATTCTAAAACATAAAATAAATTTGAACCCCAGAATACAAGTTAATGCAATCGACAACAAATTATGGTCTCCACGTGCAGAATACAAAGAAACATGTGTAAGCTCAGAGTGAAGGTATTAATTTTAGAGCAGGTCGTCCGTACGTACAGGTAAGGCGAGCGTGCATTATTGACAGTGCTGCGCACCGACAGAGGAGCTCAAAACGTAGGTAGCGGCTGCATGTACACCGAGTCTGACACTCAAAGCCATTCATTCTACATACTCACAAAACCTGGGATGAAACAGAACTGAATTACCCCTACTTGCACTAAGAATGCAGTCCTTACGTAATATGGAAATACCTGCGGAAAGAGGAAGAAATGCTGCAGCAGACTATTATACCTTCGGGATATATCATCAATAATGTATAACAACAAATTCAATGACGATAACAGAAGTACGTCACTTCCAAATTAACGGTCGATCACCTGCAGGGGTAAACAAGAAACTGAGACAATTGAAATATTAATTTTCCCAACATCTACGTTGTATTTGTGGCTATAGTACCGCCAAATTTGACCTGAAAATGAAGTCTTACTGCAGAAGTCGAAATATCTCCACTACCCTTTTGAAAATTACTAAAAAGGGAAGAAGCTCATTGTTATTCAATCATTTAAAAAGACGTTTGGGAGTTGTTTGCTTGTTTGCATTTAAGAATAAATTCATTGCCGAGGAAGTTGAAAATCCCAGAAACTCGAGGATAATTACTTTGGACCCATCAGAAGTTCCTCCTGTCATGGCAAGTAAAAATCTTGCCCCAGTCTTGGTTTTCGCAGGCGTTGAAAGCGATGATCAAATCATGCCCCTTCAGTTTTTGGAAGCAGGACTCAGAATTGATACTGCTGAGTCTACAGTATTTCTGAAGACAGCCATGTTACTCTGGATTAAGAAGAATTACGATTAAAAGTTATTTATTTTTGGTTCATGACTCAGCACCCGCTCATAAGGCCGAAACTTTCCAGAACCTCCTAAACGAAAAATTGCCAACAAAGATGTTTTGCCGTCTAGCTCACCAGATTTGAATTCTTGCGATTACTGGCTGCGGAGAAAAGCTGAGAAAGTATCTAGTGATCAAGCTTACAACACAGTTCAATCCCAGAAGTCGGCCATCAAGCCAGGATTCCAATTCCTTGAGCGGGACGAAGCAGCGAACGCCACCGCTCCTTCCGAAAGCATATCCTGTACGGCATTGATGCCGAGGGCTGGCGTATCGAGTGAATTATAAGTTCATGAACAGTAAATTTGACTCACGACACTTTTGTGTGATGTTTGATTTTCCCACGTACATAAGATTTAACTTGCAATTCTATTGGCCCCAATATTATACCGTTTAAACACTGTATAATGAAGAGGAATGAACTTATCTTTTAAAAGTGTGCAGTAAAACAATTCTAGTTAACTAGGCAGTGAGAAAATGAGAGACAGACATCAAACGGCCAGTAACCCTAACCAAGCATGCAGTGGTGATGCAAGATGCTCCTCTCCACAAACAAACTGCTTCAGAGATCGAGTAAACGTGTCCTCAATGTAAAGTTACTCTCAATGCGATCGTTGTTCACGCTATCCTTGGATCACGAATGGCAACGCGGTGTACTAGTAGTCTACTGTTACTCTCAATTCAGGTCCATCAAGTTGTTCATCCTCATCAACGCACAATTGCGTAGTTGATTGCGGCAACAATTACCTTTTCTTTCACGGCCGCTACAAACGGAATGACATGAAGAGAGACCTCAATGCGTCCGTAGAAACTTTCGTAAATTTGTTTTAAGAAAAGATCACGGCATTCACACGAGGAATTTAGCCAAAGCTACTGTTTTCGGTAGCAAATCTTCTTTTGCTGAGAGTCTAATTATCCTCAATGGAAAGCACAGGTAACTTGGGGGGACATCAAGGGACAAACTTATGAAAGAGTTCAACCCATGTCAAATGTAAGCCCTTTCTTTCTAGGGGGACGAAAAATATGCAAGGGCAAGTGTCGACAACAAGATGCCTGTTCTTACTGCTAACAAGACACAGATACTATAATTCAATAATTGATACGTACTCAATAAAAGAGTCCCTAAATGACGTATTCGAGCCAGCAGACATAAGTGTTTTAAAATTATTTGACACGAAATACACGTGTCCAATCAAATTAGAACGAACTGAAGTTATAAGCAAAATGATCACGCAGTCTAATTTGTAAACATAACTAGAATATCTATGATATATGCATTTAAGAAAACTACGTATCACTTAATGCGGTACTCATATTTGTGGTGAATTAGGTAATTCTTCGGACGTCTTCCTTGCTAAAGAAAATTGGAAAATTTGAACGCGTTCGTGGATACATCAAGCTCGGGGGTACTTTCTCAACGTTCTGGAGTTAACTTGGTCTGAAGAAATTATGGTGCTGCTATAATGCATCAAACGTAGCCCAACCTTAGTTAACAATCACATTTCTACCTTCGGCAGGATTATTAGCAGAACTTTCGACTTGTTGTCTTAAACTGGGATGTATGTTATCACATTTAGCAATTTATTCAGACGTGAAATTTAAAAACAGGAAACATCTCACAGGGAGAACAGATTCCAGCTTGTGAGTGGGGAGCACTTACAGAAAACAAAGATCACAACGAAAATGAAATGAAGGTGTCAAGAATGGAATTATGAGCTTAGATAGTTTGATCACAAGCAACACTTTCGTTAAAACGAAGGAAGGGAATGAGGATGGCACCTTTCGAGTGACAGCGTTCAGGTAGTCGTAGCAAGCGTGTGCGAAGTGAATGCCATGGCAAGCACAAACACGTCGAACACAAGCACGTCGAGCACAACAAGCACGCCGAGCACAACAAGCACGTCGAGAACAACAAGCACGCCGAGCACAACAATCACGCCGAGCACAACAAGCACGCCGAGCACAACAAGCACGCCGAGCACAATCGATGAGGTGAGCGCACTCCCAAATCGCAAGTGAAGGTCGAGTGGCTTCGGTCAACACATCCTTCGATCGGAAATAAGATCTTCGAGTTTTCCCACACGCCAGTAATGGCGCGGAAGGAATAAGAGTAAAAATTCATAATTAAACGTTAAGAGCAGGACAAACTTAATACGATTAATCTAAAATTTAATAGGAAATTACGTTAAAACAAAATAAGATGAAAAGATTTATTATGTCCGTGAAGCCATAGTGTTATGAAAAATTTGAGTTCATTTTGAAGGTCGGTATAGTTTGAGCACAATTTACTTACGCGGAACCTTTGAATTAAATGAATATTGAATCTAAATCTCTTGGAGTTCAAACATAAGAAAAATTAAGATCAATGATTAAGATAAGATTCAAGTCAGGTCAATTTGCCATTCTACGTATTTTTGTATATTGAACAAACGAAAGCACATTTACGTTAAACGCAATCAAATACTATTTTGACTATAAATGCAATCACTGTGATCACCAGTCTTGAAGCAGGTGGAAGCTCATCTGGCCCCTGCATAAATGAAGAGAAAATGCGAGCAGGAACATCCAGAGGGGTCCAAAGAAATATCCTCACTGAGGGACAGTCCAGGTATCGGAGGTCCCACCGCATCGCCAGCGAGCGCCCCTTGTTCGCAACACTTCCATGTGTATTATTGAGTGCAAGTATTTTGTTGTGATGGCTGTGAGTTGCAAACGTTGAAACACTGAGTATATTTTCTTGCACCTCTCTGTATTTAGAATTAGAGGCGTGAGAGTCTAGGCCTGCTGATAAGAATTTAGTGGGTGTACCGTAACAGCTTAACAGTAAATACCCCTCAGGGGGCATAGGATAGGCCATAGGCAANTGTCTTTTCTTCCTCTTCCTTCTTAACTTGCTGTTTCTATGCGCAGGGGATCTTGTGTGGGAACACACCCTGTGCATAGATTCCCCGTTCTCCTAAATCCATACTAAATGGTCCCTACTCTTTCGGTGCGAAATAGTCCTCGAGGCCGGTGCATTGTGTCTAACCCCAATAATAATAATAATTAACAGTAAATAGTAATGTTTTCCATATAAGATTGCTAGCGTGCTTTCATCACGCATCTTATCGAAAAATCTCCTGTTATTTGTGATGACTTTTGCTGGATAATCTGCCGAGAGAAAAGAAAGTCACTCCAACTTCATTATTATGCATTGACTTTGACTGAAAGCGATTTTCTAAGTATCGAAGATAGAAAATCAGGCTAGTGTTTTGAGAACATCATCCCACATATGCAACAGGCTCTGAAATCAATCCCACCCTGGAAACATTTAAGAGACCCGTACGTGTGCCCGTACGAAATTCAGCACGCCATGAAATTCAGGCCAACCAAGGCCCCTCACAGAGGGCTGCATCAACTGCTCAAAGAATGAAGGGCTTCGCTGAGGTCATACTATCCTTAAAACAATTTCACATTAGTGTTGAATTTCATAGATCATTCAGGCTTCAATGTCCTGACAAATGTCAAATCAGTTACGGAAGAAGTACATGCAAAACGAAACGAGCCAGGTAGTCTCCCAAATATTGCTTTCCGTCCTGAGGGGATAATTAACACAATCGGAACAATGGTGCTCTAACTGTGCAAAGCCCCGTGACGTAAGGCAGTATTATCAATTGCACATTGTTCTATGAGACTTCATTGAATGATGGCTAGGTTGTCATCGCTCAGCAAATTACGCTAACTAGCACCTACGCCCCCAGAATCGCTCGTTCTCCTCTCGTCGAGAGACCCGGATTCATTGTTACATAATCGATGGGTTGCAATTCTAGGGACGTCATGTGCGCAGGAATTTCATGATAGTCGAAACAAAGCGGTGAACTCTCTACTATCTTCCATTGACTCGGATGATTCTCTCATTCAACTATTCAAGCAATCATAAAGGGTAAGGGTAAAGAATACCGCTGGAGCAAAGAATGGGCTCTGGCTTTGTGAAAAGTTTTGACTCGGCGAAAGATTGATAATGGCCTCAAGATTTCTTTCTTTAGAGGTAGGCGATTCCTGGTGACAACATATTACAATGCAAGCTTCGCCTTCGCTCCCCCCGAGAGCAACAATCTGAGGAGAGCAGAGGAGCGCCAGCAGAAGGGATGTGCCTGCGTTACCAACGCAGCTTTGAGCGTCACGTTCAAGAATGCGTTGATTGCACTGTGCGCAGCCGGAGAAAATTTTCAAGGGCTCATCTAAACATTTTTTGCTCATGTCTGAGGTTATAAAGGGAAATGTTTCGAATTATTGTGCTACGGTACAAGATGTAAGTGCCAATTTTAGATAGTGAAGTTTGTATAAATTACACACCAAACATGATTCTGTATTATACATAAAAGATAAATGCACGTTCACTAAATGACGATTGATCGTAGATAGCGCCCGCTCGCTTGGTTTGAGCGATTATAAAACACTATCAGTTTAAACTTCGAGTCATTCATTATAAGACATAAGAAGAAAATGCAGTAATGGAAGATGGGCTAGACCGTAACGAATGACTCAGTGGACATTGTATGCAAGTACAATCTATTTATTCTACAAAAATATCAAGTAGATTTTGAGAATTCAACGCGATGTACACAAGAAATAACACGAGAAACAATAACACGAGAAACAATAACACGAGAAATAATATGAAAAGTAGTAACTCGAAAAATAATAAAACGAGAAGAACCGTACGACTCTACAGACGGCCTGAGCCATTCAAACGAGACTTGCGTCTATGAAAAATATGAACGGAGCTATGAATGACTCACGTGAGAGCTGCGTACGAGTGATAAGACTCGTGCAAGATTGAGTCTGTGCAGAAGGAAAATTTTGAAGTAGCCCGCGAGAACACGTACCGTGTCATGAGACGATTAGTTTAGGCAGACGAAAAAAATCATGTAGACTATGCTGTTCGGATCAATAATGTGTAGTAGACAACCAACTTCAATCCTTTAATTTTTCTCAAGCTCATTTCCATGAATATATTTCTAAATATGCTTCTAAATAAATTTAGGGGATTTAATACTCATACGTCACCAGTAGAAAATCACTCGTAATGATGCTCCTCAGTGAGTTTTTTAGACTCAAAAGTTCCACTTGGTAGGTATGAACATATGGAATAACCAGAAACGCTTATTTAGGTAACGTGGAGAAATCTCGCATTACATGTCCCGTTGTGCATAACAATAGGAGACATCCCTTCATTTTCACAATATTCTCAGCAATTGATCATACGGCAAGAAATAGCACAATTTCAGGGGAAATCTGAAGCATATAGTCAAAATAATATGATGCCAATGGCAGGACGAAAATGCAGAGAGTGGAAGACATACAAGCTTGACAGTACTGCATTTTATTCTAGATAAAACGGACGATAGCTGGCGTGTGCCAAAATGCTCTATGTCTCAACCATCACTGCAAAACTTAAACGCTCACAATCAATGCAAATAATTCTTGAAAGATGGTATGAATTTGGCACTCTGAGCTTACCTAGAATTACGTATTTTTGGAGACATTCCTCCTGAGCGTGTGCGGGTGATATTCCGATTCTCGATTCGTTGTGACAAGCCACTCGCAGACCACCGCTCACGGCGCATCTTGCTCATGCTCATATCACCCACAGAACTTTTCACTGCGCCTCCAGAAGTGGTTTTGCTCGAAGACCCAATTTCACATCCAGGTAAGACCAGGGCTTTTAAACATTTCTCATCTTCAGTAGGAATATCGGAGACATTCAAGGCACTGTTGAGACCGTCAGAGCAGACCTCAGCGTCTCCCAGTTTTGGAGTCATTTTGATGTCCTTCGTTGCTTGCTCTGCCCCCGAGTCAGATTTTGATCGAGCTGCAAGGCCGCTTTTGCGAAAACGCTGGCGTTGTACAGTGGCAAAATCACCCATGATGGTAAGCACTTAATAGAATAGTTTTTCTATAACACACCAAACGAGATAATTTCAAGCTTTCAGCGTTTAATGAAGTATTTATCTTCGCAACGGCGCTGATCAACGGGAATGAACTATGAAAATTCTTAAATTCGTCAACAAGAAATAATTTTCAACTTTAAACAAAGGCACTTCAGCGTGTGACAAAAAATTCCTGTTCGAACAAACTGCCACGCACGCGAAGGAAACTCTTGTGTCGTGCACACAGGCGTATGTCACCGGCCGCTGCTCCGGAGCGTGATGCAAACAGTGCAGCCAGCACAGTGTCGGAAAAAAGACTGATTAACGATCATTTATCGCGAGGGAAGTGGTGGTGCAGTTAGCAGCGACGGTATAAGTGGCCCACGGTTATCACAGCACAGGGCTCCCGTTCATGATACAGAGATGCGGCTGCAGCTGCCGTTCCTCTATCCAAGGAGACCCAATCATTGTGGCATCAGCGGGAAATTTCAGGGCTTAATGATGGGTATAGGCAGGGTGAGATGAAGAGCAATTCGGAACGTCGAATCATTTGCTGATTTCCATTCATTCGGTAGGACTCACAGAGTTGAAGCCCTGTAGTTACTCCCGACAAAGGCGCGTCGATCAAGAACTTCGAGGTGACAAATTGAAAGATGGGTGAGATTTTCGTGCTTGTGTTAGAGCGTCGTACTCTTGTATTTTGGCCTAGCATTTTGGTAAATGTCGATGTTGATATTTCGCCCATTAATTATTTAATCGTTACAGCATTCGGTTGCGTTTTTATTTTTTCATACTTTCTATGAAGCAAGGAGGAAGCTCGAGCGGCCTTTTTAAGGCAAAGTATAAAGAGGACAATCCTAATATTAATATATGATATTTAAATCGCTTGAAAGGAAATTTTGGAGAACATAATTGATAAATTGATAATTAGGTCTCGTTAGTGAGAAACTTTAATTAGATGAGGCTTTTCAACACACGAGAATATACGTCAACAGGGAGCTAATATATTCGACTTTAGAATAAAGAAAGTTGCCTAACATTACAACCTTTAAGACATTTCAGTTAGCGCGACAAAGTCGTAACAATATGGCTTATAAGTTCCGCGGTCGAGAGTCTAAGTTCTAAATCAATTTAATCGCACGGTTCTAGGATTCCCATCGAGATAGTAAAATTTCTAGAACACCAGAAATGCTCTCGAGAAGCAAGGTTGTCGATTTCTATGCTACCCTTGGGAGCGCCTGATTAGGAATACATGAAAGACCTCTTGTAAACCAAGGTACTCCACTTATGTAGATGCGCACACGTTGATGGATTCACAACACTGAGTAAATATGAACGTTTTAGTTCACGCCGGGTTCCGAATAGCTGTCGGAATGTTGGCGAATTCGTAACTTGGATCTCGGGTAGTTCAGCGCTGGTGTGGTGACCCGGATCTCCGGAACCCCGCAGTGTTGGCGGAACGTTTCTGAGCTCCGCGCGAAACGTAGACGCCGACGTTTCTCCGATGTTTCATAGGTTGAATATTGAAAAGACGCCCTTTTGGAAAGAGCGCCTTTGCTGGTGAAGGGTCTTCTCGAAGAAGAAATTGAGTGTTGATGTGCGGTCTTCTTATATTAAACGCCTCCGTCTACGAAGCAGAGGGGACATTGCGGTCTGATGCAGGTAGAAGTCTTTCCCTCTACATCTTGCATCGTTGATGCTGATTTACAGTTGAAATTAGAAGAGGGATGTGATGGGGGTAAGACCGTGGAGCCCGTGCATTGTCTCGCACGTTTGACTCTTGAATAATTATAATGCACCTCGGCTGTCGATGCTACCCTTTTGTACTGCCCAACGTGGGCTGGTTACGAACGAGCACAACCTACGTCAGGGAGGCGTAGGGTGTACCTATGACTGCCACATTGGATAATTCATAACTTTAAAAATAAAATAGAGATTGTTACCTAAATCTCAACCTATAATAATACGAATAATAAATTGATATACATATAACTCCAAATTCTGTACATAAACCTACTAAGAGAACGAGCCCTTAGGTGAAGAGAGTACGTCGTTCAAACTTCGATCAAACGCGGGTGTTTTCTGATGGAAGCTGTATGCCACGTCGATTTATGTCGAAGAATGCAGGATGCGTGGCTTTTTGAAGGCAGCATTGGTAATGCTTTGTTTGGAGGTAGTCCAAGAATTTCATAGATTTTGCCCGACGGAATAATTTGCTCTTTTTTCTTATATATATTTTCTTTTTACTTCCTTGTCCGGTCGCGATAGGGGTCATAACAGTTGATGCATCGTCTATACAGTGGATTTCATATAAATTTCCAGACGATTTTTATTTAGCTTGAACAACCAATGAATATTTATTACTTGGACTCATCGTCAAATTTGTAAGACATGTATAGAAAACTGAACTCTCAAGTTGAAACTTTAAAGCTCCGTATGGACTTTCGGCAACCTGCATACATTTGACACCTACCCACGGTAGCACAATGATTGCGAAAAAAAGTTCGTCATCCACAATTAAAGGCACGTCACTTACACATAAAAGAATGTCACCTTCATAAAAATGCATAGCACCTTCAATGGAATGAGTTGCTTACACATTGATGTACGTTACTTACGCATCGACAGGCGTTATCCTCCGCATCGATGCTTGTTATCCTCTGCATCGATGCACTTCATCCTCCGCATCGATGCTTGTTATCCTCTGCATCGACGAGTGTCATCCTCCTCATCGATGCCCAATACATATGCGTGGATGCACTATACCTATGCATCGATGGACGTTACCTTAGCATTGACGCACGTTATCAGCCGCCCACCTACGCATGGATACACGTTATCCGCCGCGTACCTACGCATGGATAATCTACGCACTGTCACACCGCATTCCCGAACGGATGCGCGGATGCCCAACTCAAGCTCCATTTACTCACGCGCGAGTGATCAGGGCTCACGCTCGCTGATTATAATCAATGGACGCTCTGTACAGTACGTGCACGCGGAGGGCTCAGGTTACCTACGCATGACTAATCATAATCTTTACTGCACTTCGAACTTTCCTTACCACGCACGTGCGTACGTCGACACTGCTGGCACGCTCGTAAACAGTTCAGAGTCGCCCTTCACCAACGTCAGTACGCTCTTTGTTTACACACGTACACTCGTCACCCACACACGCTTGAGGAATGCAGGGCCCTCGTTGTCATCTGTGTTTACAAGGAGCGATTTGCATGGACGCTGGCATGCTTACTGGCTGCGTGCTGGTGCTCTCGCTGGCTGCGTGCTGGTGCTTTCGCTGGCTGCGTACTGGTGCTCTCGCTGGCTGCGTACTGGTGCTCTCGCTGGCTGCGTAGTGGTTTGAGTTTTATTTACAAGCCTACCGGCGATGACAACAGTATTACAGCGCGTCATAAGAAAACACAAACTCCTCTTTCCTCTCAGTTTCATTTTGTAGTAACATGTTCTGTACGAGCAGACTGAAATCAACAACCAAGTAATTCTGCACGGCGGGGAAAACACAAATAGTATACTCGCTTACAATTCAAGTGCTGCTAATCACATTTTCAATTTACAAGGTAGTTTATTTTTACTCGTTCGCAGTTGTTCAAAACCATTTATTTGGGTTTATTTTTCAACAAATACAGAATGACATCGAGCTCGCAAACCATAAATTTTGTCATCTGGTAATTCCCATTGAAATACAAGGTAACCAAAGAACAAATGGTGAAGCTAGGTGGAATGCAGTGAGTTTAAATGTAAATTATGAGCTAGTTTTTCATTACAACTGCTTACGTCAGTGATACGCGGTAGTGGCGATCTTCTTATACTACAAGGCCAGCCTAAGTAATAAGTAAATAGTCTCCTATCAAAGAAAATTTTATTATAGAAGAAAATGAAGGTTACCAGGAGAACTACGTTATTTTTGACCTGTTCGATTTGGAAATCGATGAGTTTTCAATAAGAGGAATAGCACATTCTGGTAGGAACGAAAAACGCTGAGATGCAAAAATAATCCCGATAATAAATGTCTATCGAGATTAAAAATAAAAAAATACACTGAATCGGTAACGAAAATTCATACTTACAGGCATGAAAGCAAAGTCCTTCAATAAATACCTAGTCATTACAACCATTCAAAGGTTAAAGACTGCCAAGCTTTTAGTACAAGACTTGCCCAATTACATATTAGAAAGGTAAAAGGTCTTAATGCAATACAAGTTAGACTTGTATACAACAAGGGGACGTCTGAAGGCCCACCCTTGGGCTCCATGGCGTGCTGGTAGCGTGGTGGCTTCGAAGCCAAGAGGACCAGGGTTCGAATCTCGGTTTATGCGAGGCATTTTACGTAACCAGGGAGTACTTCTCTTGGAAAAAGAAGTTTAAACCACACATTCCACATCACGCCAGTAGTTGTAAGGCCTTGAAAACCCAACGATAAAATGTCTTTGAGTTAATAAAGGTTCTTGAGAAGTAATGAGAGACTTCAACTATATCTTATTTGCCCACTACCACCTCGTGTTACTAGGCTTGCATGTAGAACTGCGCACTTAGTGAGACTAGGCTCACGAATAAACCTGAATTTCAAAGCCTGGCTGAGCCTATGACAGGGCTCGAAACCAATTCAAGTGAGTATTGTGAAGCATTCAATATGCCCTCAGTTATCCATCTTATGTCTTTTTGAAGCATGGATCTTATTCTAAATGTTTTAAGTTATATACGCTGGGAGCTCCTAATTACATCGCAGTAAAGCATGCAGCACACCTTGAAATGTTCTTGTTCTATCCCTGAAGAGCATGCTGAACACCCCGAATGCTCTGGTAAGTTACGTACAGCTAGACATGCTAAACATCCTGAATGCTCTGGTAAGTTACGTACAGCTAGACATGCTAAACATCCCGAATGCTCTGGTAAGTTACGTCCGGCTTAACACTAGGCGTCACTACTTCCGATCAACTCACTGGGTAATCAAGTGAGGGGCATGGGACCGTCGTTCCTCCATTCAGAATATCGATTTCGTTGTAGAGCCCCTGATCAGCATCAGAACAAGTATAACAATGCACAGTTTGAGTGAGAAAATGGAGCGTCCCTGGAAAAATATTACACTCAATTGTATAGCTGAACACGAGCGTGGCATGAGTCCATTATCATGTAGTGCCAACTAATGATTCTACTATACTGGTCCCGCCACCCGTCAAAAATGACAAGACTTATTATATTTATTCTTTAAATGAACGGTCTTTTGCCAGTTCAGCATGAAATGGTTCAAAACGAAGGAATATACCAAGTCCTCTGATTTTTGGGGTTGCGCATATCAGTAATGAAGTACATATCACTATACGCAAAACAGTTCAAGAGAACAATCTAGCCACTACTGTGCTTCTTGTCGACTGAAGTCGAAGGTTTTTACCAAAAACGATTTAACAGCGAAAATGTTTCTTTCGTTGCCTGTATATCCAGTCCAAAAATTCAGAATTAAAGATGCATTCACTGACAAAGCCCTTAGGCGTATGCAGACTGAATGTATAGCTTAGAGCAGAAATGGAATTCAGACGTCCGTGGGCTGATGAACAAATGGACGGGAACCGCTCCTGCAAAGCTGTCCGTCACACAAGGGTAACTATGTCGATGCATCAATACCCCAGAGAACCATTGCTATACTGTTGAGAAACTTCTCTTTGCGTATTGTACATCAGCAAGCATACATGGTTGGATTATCATTGGTAATGGTAATGCATTGGTAATGCTTTTGTTGTAGGTAGTCCAAGAATTTCGTAGATTTCGCCCAACGGAATAACTTGCTCTTTTTTCTTATGTATCTTCTTTTCTTTTTACTTCCTTGTCCGGTCGCTCTAGGGATCATAACACTTGATGCATCGTCTGTACAGGGGATTTCATATAAATTTCCAGACGATTATTATCTAGCTTGAATAACAAATGAATATTTTTTACTTGGATTCATCGTCGAATTTGAAAGACATGTATAGAAAACTGAACTAATATTATACTGTTGAAAAACTTTTCTCTGCGTATAGTACATCAGCAGGCCGACAGGATTAATCGACCAGCCACTAATTGGACAATTTTGTGGAACGGCACTTTTACAGTTGCATGATACATTCCAGTGGTACAGGCGATTCTTCATCCTGGAATAATTAATTAAGTATCTATTAATTTAGTGTCATTGTGTTATCAAGCGATTTGATTTTCATCTCTACAAACTTGTTTGTCGTACAGTATCAAGTTCACCAGTAGAATTTTCATTATTGAACAGATTCATGAGGATTTTCCGAAAATCATCCTACATAGATTTTATTCTAATGGCTCAAATATATTCAAACCTCTTCGTCTATGAAATTCTACATAAAAAAGAAAACGAGAGTTTTAGAATTCTTCCATGATAGAGAAATAAATTCCGACTTCCAGCAATTTAAACATCACCAGAAAAGAAAGCAAGAACGCAAAAATTCTCAAGCAATGGTCCGTGAGCCGATGTCGATCTTACAGAGGAGATATAAACGGTTTATTTGCACCAGTCTCTCGCGAGTGGTTAATAATGATTAAAGTTTAAAAAACTGTGGATAAATCAGAGTGTCACGTAGAAATTTCTGCCATAGCTACAATGAAATACACGCATTAGAAAATAATATCAATAAGTATTTCAAACGTTCTTCTGCTAAAGCTATGCATGATCAGTAAACTAAAAATAAATGTAGGTTGTGCTAAAGCCTGTACTGTGAGAAGTTATTTTGACTCACTCGGTTAGAAAATTAATTGACTTATGTGAAAATTTTAAGCGTATTTTCTTCGTTGACGGCTGTATTTGTCATTTAATCTCTTAGAACATTTTTTGCCAACATAAAATTAGTTCCAGTATTACGCTACGTTTTTGCAAATTTTTTTCATTAGCTTTCAAGATAAATACTTTTGAGCGAAATATTCTCAAGCCCAGCGAACACGAAGGTCGTTTCACTGCTCAATGCTTGAGACTACAAGTCGAAATGCTGCACTCAGTTGTCCAAGATCTGGAACTGTGTCCGCAGATTCAAGATAATCTTTAATTGCAGCAAGTTAATGCCGTGATTTGAGGCTCTCTTTCGCGTCATTGGCCAGCATTACCCTAAACGTCTCTTGAAGCTCATCACACATCCCTCTGTTCAACTCGGTACGAGGTCATGATTTTACCCATTTCACATTTTATGCAGACCCTTTTATAAATTACTTTTGATACTGCAAGTACAGTACTATAGTCCTACAACACTGTCATCCTAATGTAGGCCATTATATTCATCACTGAATAGAGCAGTTTTTCAGAAAATTCTTCTGACTTATTACATTTTTGCCCCAAGCTTTTGAGTAGTTAAACTCAACTCCCCATCAGGGGATTGAAATTTACAATACAAACGCTGGACCTTAGCTTCCAGGACAAAAAATTAGTCGTATGCTACTTATCCGGCGCAGGACATCCACGAGCACGAATGATGTCGGTACTTCCGAGCGGCTTTGATTCTATACAGGTATCCAATGTACACATGGTCGATTTTAGGCTACTCTTGCAGGAGCTGATCTCGTAGTGCAGCTACAGTACCCGGACGATTTTCTCGACATTTAACTTGACGTTCTAGTGGTCCTATAATTTTTTTATTTGGTTCATGTTTGGAGACTTCGCTGGCTAATCAAAATACACGACTTATCTTGAACGACAATCATGCAAATAAATGACAGTTTTCGTCCGATTCACTCGGCAGTTGCCATCCTGAAACATTGGCAAATCAATGAGTGTTTTTCCATTAAGATATTTTGCAAATGGCAATAATTCACTTCTATGTTGTTGAAAGACCTCCAGAACATGACACACTCTCCTCCTTGTATCGCCCCTCGCACGCAGGGTTTGTTAGAAGCTTTGTGAGGTCTTCAATGATCACGACGACGACGAGCATCATTGCTATGGAGACAGAATCGTAATTCATCTGACCACCTGACACTTTTCTACTCTTAAGTCCAATGGGAGCGTGCTCTGGCCCAGTTTAAACGATTGGTCTTGTGGGCAGGAGATAACATAGGCCGTTAACAAGCCACTCTGCTGCATATATCCATTTTATGGAGTTTCTGACGAAGAGTTCGTTTAGAAACAGCAGAGGAAGGGTCAGCATTGACGTTTTGCAGAAGTTCCATCCTGGATGCAAAGGGATTCCGGCTAACAATTCGGAACGCACGGCGGCGGTCCCTATAGGTTAGAATTTTCTTCCGACCACAATTTTGACTTCAATTGTCATATGTAGCAGACTATTTCCAAATCAAAATAATAAAGAACAACAGTAAAAGGATGCACATCACAGAAACAATAACGTTTTCGGAAGCAATGATTAAATTTTCAGTACTGCAAGAATAAAAATTAAGTATGATGCAGAATGAAATGACAGAATTCTGCGACGAAGATCTATTCACTACAAAGTAAACCCTTTTGCTGGGAACACCAGCAAATTCCGTTACAGTCTTTGTTAGGTGTCCAATAACCCAAATAAATGCAATAGCTCTTTTTGCTCTCTGAGACGTCTTGCTTTCGTCCCATCGTTGTGGAGTCACTTAGAAACAAGGCAATACCTTACCAGCTCTAAATGAAGACTGATGCCTGTTTTGTATGTACTTGCAAATAATCTTAATTTCGGTCATAGCTCTTGAGCCGCTTAGTGAACGCAGTAAATAACTGGAGCTCGAAGAACAATTAGGTGACTAATTCCTTGTCCGGGGAGCTTACCAGTTGAACCTGAGTGTCGTATATTTGAATTGATATATTCATCGCAATAATACTATGTCAGGGTGCGCCAGATGATGGCCCACATCCTAGGTTCTGTCTCTATTTATG
>VOMN01134195.1:350-40878 GCA_014899125.1 Orchestia grillus | reverse complement strand
TGTTATTATACTAAAGTTTTGGCAATAACCCTTATTGCATAATCTAAATCATAAATAGATTTTAATTTTGGTTTGTATTTCTTTTACCGTATGTTATTTCTGTGCAATTCAACTAATTTCAATTAAACTATTTGAAAATAATTTTTCAACCCTTGATTTTTAACTTCGCAATTATCAACAGAACAGTGAATCTTTAGGATCAGATTTATAGATGAAAACAAGGACGTTAAAGAATTTGATTAAATTACATGGAGAATTGAAAACCAGACTACAAGGAAGAAACCTGTTGATTAATTTGAAACACATGGAACTGTGCTTGATAAAAACAAAGATAATTTTTGAGAAATGTTTCACAAAGAAACCCCCAGAAAATATTCTAACAGTACATCATAAACTTAAAGTGAATGAATATTTTTTACACTCGATGAAATGGAACTTATCTTTTTCGGTGAGATTATTATTAGAAGTGATGTAAGTTAATTTTCTCAGAAACACATAATTTGTCAAAAGTTTATTGTAAGTGATGTCGTACAAAAATCATATGAACTTATAGCATTTTCGATTTATTGAAGTCCCGTTTGAGCCACTTAAAATTATTTTTATTCCCTGCAAATATCATTAGCAGCAGCGAATAATTGATTCACTTCGGTCCCAAAACCATAACCATGACACAATGGAAAAAACCTTTTTAAACAAGCGCTTAAATAGGATAAAAACTTTGTCCTCGATATCCTTGTGGCTCTGCTCGTTACACTTTTAGTACTTTCGCACCTTGAGGATTGGATTCCTAGAAAACGATCAAGACCTCGTCTATTCGGCAGAAGGTACTTGCTTGGATCACCTCAATCACACTAGAAAGGCACCTCCAATTCACGAAGATCACGCTATCGGGTCTAAGAAGATCGAAGCCATTTTTCGTGCCTTCAAAATACATACAAGTTAAGTTCCCAGTGTTTTCAATTATCCCTCAAGATTCAGTCGAAAGGTCGAACAGCATTAACCACAAACTTAACGAGTAGCTTGTTTGCTCCTGCCGTCTGGCTCTAAGTAGTTCCTGGTTGTGTAGCCCAGGCTGGACTTTCGGATAAAACTGGCAACTCATGTGCGGCTCAGTTTTGGGCATGCCGCAATTACTCACATGGGAATAAATTTTGTAGTCCCTTAACATGTTCATTACCATTAATCAATGATACTTTTCAAATATCTGCAGAAGTAGACAAAGTACTGCCGAGCGCGCCATGCTGCCACCCTGTGGGGTTTCAGCGTGTGTAAACCGCTTGGCCGTTAACAGCTGGGCAGTTGAAAACCCACCGGCTCAGCCCATTTGGAATAAGTGCAACCTATTCTTCATTTCAACAGCAGTTGAAAATATAAATACCTGCAATAGATCTCATCCAAATGTATGTTTTACACTAAAAACTTTTCATGTCCTATTACTGCAAGTACTTCTTATTTTACAAATGTAATTCCCCATAACCTAGAGGGATAACCTGGTGTCATGGAGCCACATGGACTTGCTTCCAAGCTCCAATAATTTGGAAGAGATGAAAAAGAAGACGCAGACCGAAGAAGACTGCTCGTAATTCGTTGGGTGAGAATATTCCATTTTAGATTTTATTCTAGATCTAGATTTTAGAGTCCTATTTGAGTCTCTAATGATGTTTTTTATTTCCAAAGCTAGAGAAAACAATTCAATTACTTTATTTTCAGTTAACAATAACCATGATACATTAGAATCACCTTAATTTTATTACTGAGAGATGAGTTTTAATTTATACGCTATTTCACTGAGGAATATAATCAGTTACAAGTTAGATAACAAGGACGGTAATGAGAGTTTTAGTGTTATACAAATAGATTAGTTTATACATAAAGACTCCAACACAAAAAGTTTGGCATTACTTGGTATGTTTGATATTTTTTGCATTCCGAAATGTCAAATAACTAAGGATACTTAAGTCAAATAGTGTTGCGTTAGGATAGGAGAGGTCGTCTTATATAAAAATATAGTAGAGTGAGCGCGATGGATCATAGTTCCTATTAGGTCTTCAATATCTCAAAATGTAATACTTTTTGCAGGGTTTCATGTTCAGATTCGTTATAAATAGATAAAAGTGTACCAGAAAAGTTAAATGCAGTACTTTTCTGCATTGGGAGTCCTAAAGTGGAAGTTAACCGATAGATGTTTGAAAATATTTTCTTTCACTGTTTTGTGCTAAGTTAGCTGTGTATTACAGAAAATATAATTGTGAAAATTATTTACTAGTGGTTACAATCTTGATCGGTGTTAACATTAGTACGCGTGTGTTCAATGTCTCGAGACTATCTTTGTTGGTACTGTTGTAGCTCACTGAGACTACCGTGAGTGTGACTTGAGATTCAAGCCAATTCAATTTTTCTAGAATGAAATTCTGTAATAGTGCGGTTGGTGAGATGTAGTGATAGTTTTCGCTAACGAAGAGTGAAATTTGCCGGCTTGATCTTCGTATTTGTAAGGGGGTAGGAAAAAATTATTGCAATAATTTGAAGATAGTTATACTCTATTGCAGAATAGAGGTAATATGAATATTAAAATAGGAACGATTTTATTTTGTGTAAATTGTATTGAAACTATACTCAAGTTTTCACTAGTTAGCTATCATAACCATAGCCAAGTAGCCAGTGTTATAAATTTCATGCTCAAATGTGGGACTCTAGTATAGAATAGTTTAGCAAGCTGTCTGCAACGACTCTCGGAAATTGTGAACACATTTTACTGTGCATAGTTTTAACAAATGTAATTATTGGAACCGGGGATTTACCTCTGTCTTGAAAATTCATGATACCAAAATGTGAAATAAATTATATTATTTCATAATGCTGAAACATTATAGCAATGTTGGAAGTGTTTTGTCTCCAATTCTGAATTACCTAAGCACTTACCAGTGATTTGCACCTTTATTTGACTTAAAATATTAGAGTATTAGAATGACTGTGGATTTACTAAATGGAACACAGAAATATTTGAATAACACAAACCATCATTTCAGCCTAGGCTACTCCAGAGTCTGGACACTAATACCTGGGACTGGGAGGAACTCAACTCTCAAGTCCGGTAGCCCACATTGCTCTCCACAAACTGCAGTGCCCAAAGTTCATAAAATCTCTCAAATCCTGAATTTGGAAAATAAAATTCAAAATGTTTCCATACCTTTGGCTTTGTAAATATTCAAATCAATTCAATAAAATGCTTCACAAAAAGTTTTATTTATTTATTTGAAGTTGGTCCTGCTAAGGTTAGGAGAAAAATCTAAAAAGTCTAAGCTTTTACAACCAAAAATGTAGTACAATCATACCAACATTATAGATTGAATTATTTTACGTATTCAGGGTGTGCCATAGATTTTTAATTTTATGTCTAGATAAGAGAAAGCTCTAAGCCCAGTATCAAAAATTGACTTTGTGTAAAGAAATTACATCCTTTTTTTGCAAGCTTGTGAGATTTGGGACACTTAATAAACCTGTCTTATGAAGATTCTTGTATATTATATCAGTTTATTTGTTTAGAAAATAACTTGAAGGTCTATTACTGTTCTAGGTGATTAGAATTTTGAGGTACTTTTGTGGACATAAGATCTGCCCTTTGATCAAAAAGTGATCAAATGTAGGATTGTTCTCATTCACTAGGATAAATTTTGCATCAATTTCTATCATTTGCAAATCTTCATCACTAAGCCCCATATAAGATTAAATTGTTCAGCCTTCATCAATAGTACTTGTGCTTTCTATTGTTATACACAAGCTTGTGGAAGGCTGGCTCATGGGTGGAATTTTTTTTAACAAGGTGCCACTTTATGTGCATCAAAATGTAGTCTTGATTAACTTGAGATATCATCACCGTCATTGAATTGTAATAATATCTCATCCTTTTTCTGTATGAGCTGTATCAAACATGTCAATTGTATCTGATGCACTTCTAACACAGAAAAATTTGAATACTGCAAATTATTTTTGATTATCAGCAATCTCAAAAACTGAAGAGTTTGAAAATTTTGTTGATCATTTTATAATCAATTTTGTACATAGATCACCTGCTGGGTTAGAAAAAATTTAGAACATCTTTTGTGTCACTTCTTTTGTTAGTGTCCCAACTTGCCCTAAATGCTGAGGCTATTTTGTCTTTTATTTCAAACAAGAGTTAGTGGCTAGAATTTTTTTTACAATCCATTATATAGCCATTACCAAAAACCTGCAAAGTGACTTTAAGCCTTATACAAAAATAATAAATTGTATAAAATTATAAACAAAAGCTTTGAAAATTAGCCTGAAGAACCCTACATGACGATGAATTTATAACCAGTATTTAGTTTAAAACAAATGGCTTAGAAAGTAGGTTATAAATAAAGCAATGAACATTTAGTTGGAAAAAGATTTTTTAAGATTGAAAAAAATAGGTAGGTCTCTAAATATAGCAACATTTAACATGTACACTGTGAAGTGACACACTGATAGCCATGTGCATGTCATGCTGTTGATGTGTTAACTTGAGTCTCACTTACACGACCTCAGATCCTTGTCCTGGAATTACAAAAATAATTTTGAGGTCAAGCAAATCTCTAAATCACTGTAGTATATAAGTTATAATTCTATAGCTTGCAAATGTGCTGCTGTGTGTAGTATTTTTAAGAATTATTGAACTCAAAATTAAGATCATTAACTACAAACTTGAAAAAAACTTTGTGATATTTAGAACTTGCAATAATTCTCTCATTTATTTTGTCCCAGACCTGTCAAACCCAAAGTTTTATTTCTCTCTTTTGCCAATTAGTTAAAATGTTATTTTTAATTTCCCTAAAGATCTGCAGAGAAAGCTAAAATAAAATTTAGACATTTATATCTAGATTTTAAAGCATAACAGGTTCCCACATCCTAAAGTCTTTAACATGAATATAAATTAAATATTATGTTTGGTTGAAAATTAAAAAGAGCTCGAATTTCAATTGCAGCTGGTCAAAATTTTTTGTAGTAAGTTCACAACTACCCCTTTCAGTCACCATGTGAAACATGGATCGAAGAAGAGTTAGGTTGCTCAGAATTTTTGCCATCTGCTGTTGAGGGCTGTTTTTTACATGAAATATTGTATATACTATCAAGGATTTAATGTTGAAACTGTAAAATGACCACTGAAGCAAAAGGTGTCTTAAAATACTTGATTAGTTTGTATGGATATATGCCCTGTAATTTATCAAATTTAGCGTGCACAAATTTACATCATTTGTAATGCTTTAAAAAATTTGAAATCTGATTCAATCAGCCAATTTGAATTGATTCGAGTTATCTTGAAATGTGGGAATATTCATGAATGCATGAAGTAATTTTAAAATCTTCCTTTTATTGACAATCTAGTTTCAATTATGTTGCACCTTCTAAGTGAAATACAGCAGCAGTAGCATGAAAGGACCTGCAAGTATATTTAATGGAAAAACTTGTATAGGTCAATTAAATTCAAGTGAGACCTTTGTTTTTGAGAGCATAACTTAGAAGGGAGCAGATATGTGCTACTAGAGTGCATTGGTAGAGATGTATAGAGGGGGGAGAGCTATTCATTCTCTAGTTCAGACCAGACCTGCAGTAGTGCTCACAGTGTCAGAACAACTGGTTGTTACATTCAGTGTGTAATGTATTTTAATTAAACTCTTGCTTGTGAAAGTAAGTATAAGACCAATTAAAATTTTACAAAGATTGCCTGCATAGTTTGAGAATTGAACATTGTGAAGAGTTTTTGTGTTTGCTTGGTATAAGGTATAGAGGAAAGGGTATGAATGGGTTGAAAATGGGGAATATGATTACCTTCCTCATGAACCATTACAGAGAAGAACATTCAAACAATATGTGCCCTTGAAGATGGATGGTATCTGACAGTGTCCAGAATTGTAGCACAAGCAGCTGTAAATTATGAGCAAACTGTAATGAGTTATAAGAGCTATCAAACAATCATTATTTAAGACCTACTGTTAATTAAGTAAAAATGTGTGCTAGGTGGGTCTCTTCCTTTTTGTCATCAGAATGGAAGTCAACACATTTGTAAGCCTCTCAGGTGCTCTTTGCATGATATATAAAAGAAAGAAATATATTTCTGATGAGAATGATTACCTTCAACCAAACTTGGATCCTTCATTACACTCCTGACAGCAAACAGGCCAGTATGGGGGTGTTGGCATGGGAAAGATTAGAAGCCGCTCTGAAAGCAAAGACTCGACTGTTGCCAACATGGGCAACTGATTTTATTTTTTTACTGGCTCATTTATGTATTGCAAAAGTGTTACACAATTACTCCAGCTTACTTTTGTGAGCCTTTGAAAGGCAAAGGTCATCCATCATTCCAAAAAATAGACCAACCAGTTCCAGAGATCATTCTCTCCCTTAAAATTGGAGGAAATGAGATGAACTTCACTTAACCATCCTCCCTGGAGCCCTAACTTGTTGCCAAGCAATTTCCATCTTTTGGGCCCTTCCAAGATATGTTAGGAGCACAAAAGTTCCAAGATGATGCAGCAGTAGAGGGCTTTAGGAGCAATTGGGTCTGACAGTCTTCCATTTTGTGATGTTGAGATCAAAAATCTTGCAGTTTACTGAGTAAAAAGCATTTCCAATGCAGGAGATGACATGGAAAATTTTTGCTTGGTTATTATATTATACCAAAAATAAAGGCTTGAATATTGAGTTTCATTTATACTTGATGAACTCCTGTGGAAGTAAAATTTGATAAACAAGCACTTCTTAAGATTTAAATAAGACAAAGGCATTGTGGGTCCTTGAGAAAAATTTTTTTATTTTTACTTTTTAAGCAAAGAAAACCTTTTAAATTGTAGACTTGATGAGGTAATGGCTTTGATATCAGGTTATTCACAGGACGTTAAGCTTAAGGGTAGGCCAGGTATGCCTAATTAAACTTATATTCAAATTTTACATAAAAGCACTGCAATATTTAGTGGTCAAATTTGACTTTTAATTTATTCAATTCATTCATAATGTGCTGCAGAGTGTTACTTTAGGGAATGATGGCAGAGTGTTTGTGGGGCTTACTGTTTTGGGGCAAAGGGTCTCCTATTCTTTATGCAAAGGAACTCACATTTACCATGGAGAAGGGCTTTCATTTTCCATACAAAGATGCTCATATTTCCTATGCAAAGGGCTTTCATTTTCTAGGCAAAGGGCTCCCATTTCCTATGCAAAAGGCACTCATTTTCTAGGCAAAGGGCTCCCATTTCTTAGGCAAATGGTTTACATTTCCTAGGTGGAGGGGTTCACATTTCTGTGTCTACCAAATGGAAGGGAAGTTAGAGTTTGTCATTGGAGACTTTCAGTTTACTGTTGGTAGTAATCTTTGTTGCTTTTAAATAAACTCATTATGCATAAATCATTTTGTGAACAAAGAATTTTTGACTTTTGAATTACATCCTAGTCTGTACTGTAATTTTTATTATTTTTTATGTATGTGGGATGATTAGAAAAATAGAAAATGAATCATTATTAATAGTAGAATAGAAAGGATCAGAATTTGGAATGGAATTGCCTCAAAAATGGAACAATAATCACAAATTCAATTTACATTGGCAGGAACAGCAGAGGTTGAGCTATTTCCAGAATTTTAGGGGTATCTGCCTCATTGAAAATATCATAACTGAAGAATTCTTGCCCAGAGTGAAAAAAACTAACACAATTGACTTATGAGTTGTTGGAGGTTGGAAAATTTACCAGAGCCACTGACCTATTATACTTTCATGCATTTCTATTTCTTATCTGAAGTTGAAATTCTTTCCAGGTATGGTTGCTGAGTGGAGTGATTGCAGTACTAATAGTTCTAGTGCTGCTGAGAAACTAAATGGTGTCTTGCACAATGGCTCTCCTAGGCCCTCTCCCAGTGACCAGCCAGGCAAGGAACAGACAGCTGGCACTCAAGTCAAGTTATCCTGTGACAAATTTAGTGAGCACCAGTCTTCTCCTGATGTGTGCAGCAGTGTTACTATTGCTCAAAGTGAGCTTGATAAGAAACTCTGCTACATTTCCTCACAAAACCATGATTTCCTGCTGAGCTCCAGCCTGAGCAAGCTGGCAGTGGTGGACGGGTACCAAGATGTCATAGTGCTGTGTGATGGCCATTCTCTTGCTGCCCACAAGCTTGTGTTGGCTGCTGCCAGCCACTTCCTCAAAGCAATTTTCCAGGTATTTTCTATTATTGTTTTGGTAGTTCATCCCATGTAGTTTTTATGTACATTTTGCACAGTTTGAATGTTATGGTAAAAATGTGTAATTTGTGTGATATGTTGAGAGATTTAGAGCTACATCATTTGAATCACAAAATTTTGTAAAGCCAGCAAATATGCTCATATTAACATACAATTTTGTTATAATTTTCAGGGCATGGCAGGTGACCAGCCTGCGTGTGTGACAATAGAAGGTGTGAAGTGGTCCATCTTGTGTCACATCATGCAGTACATCTACATTGGGCAGTCATATGTGCAGCAAGAGGATGTGGCTGAGTTCATCGCTGCTGGACAGTCACTTGGGATCTGTGGTCTTCAAGATCTCCACCAATACCTGCTGGATCATCAGAAAGTGGGTGGCTGTGTATTGATGGGGGATGGTAGAACCATTTGGGATACTGAAATGTGGCTTAAAAATTTTTTTTTAGGTGATGACTTCAGTTTTTCCTAATTTGCTGATTTTTATTATTTGTAGTATTGAGGATGAATGAAGACTCGGAAGTAGAATTGGGTGTTAGTTTTTAATGTATCACCACTACCTAGGTGAAAGACTTGTGTGTTGACCTCTGTTTTAAATTTTAATTTCTATCTGTATTTTATCCATTGGTTTATTTCTCTTATTGTTCATACTGTAATAATAATTTTGTATTGGATGATTCATTTTCCTTTGCATTGATGAATAATTTATTGTTCTAGTCAGAAGTTTCAAATTCAAAGAAAGTTTGTGTTTTTGGAAATGTAAGAAAATTGTGAAATATCATAGATTATCTATGGATTTGAAGTACAGCATTGTATTACTGTAACTTAATGGTGCAATCAACAATAATATAAGGATGACATTAAATTGGAAATGGTACATTAGGACTCATGTTTATACTTCATTCTATTTAAATTTTTTACTTCTACTTGTTATTTTATACGAGTACAATTAATAAAACTTGGCATAATGTTCACTGTTTGCAAGTGTTTGTGAAAATTTAGAAACAGGGGAGATTATAAAAGTAAGTATTGTGCAATATAAAATGTACATCTGAAATTATAGGAATGAAGAATCGTGTGTGACAAGAAACATCTATGTTGAAAAAGTTGTTGGATTAAAGAGCTTATTGGAAGTTTAGGTGTGTGGGATATTTTGCAAAAAGAGAATAAGAACATGGTAGTTATTTAAAAATTGATCCAATCAGAGGTGAAGGGAAAGTGAGTAGGTGTGTTTGCTTTCTCATTTCTCTTCTGTTTCGTAAAAGAGAAAGCTAATAACTTGACCCATGAAACTCATGTTTGAGTGACATCATTCTGCTCACATTGCTGTCTCTGTTGTAAATAATGCAAAGTAATCTTTCAAACACTATCTCTATTCAGATTTACTTGGATGCCTGTCAGTCTCACAGGTAGTAGCAATCTTCAAGTGTATTTATGATTTGTTTCATTTCCAGTATTTGTGTTTTTTCTGAAAAATGAATTATTATTTTTCAGGTTCCATTGGAGGATTCTACAAAAAATAATGTTGAAAAACTTGAAGAGAATGAAGAATTGAAAGCTGTTAAGGAATCTGACAACGTTGGTGATTGTTCAAGCAACCAATTGTCAGTTGCCAATGTGACTGAAATTGGGGTGAGCAGGGCTGAAGGGAGCAAGCCTACTGATGAAGTGGTAACCAATGGCTTTTGTGGACCTGCTCCACAAGCTGTAGTGATGCAGCATTCATCAGAATTGATTCCTGGGCAGATTGAGGTCAAAATACCTCACTCTCATCCAACTTTGTTGGAAAATGAACAAATCATTCCAAGATCTGGGCAAAACCCATATGTGCCTGTACCAAATATTCACAATTTAAAATCCGGCTCTGAAGATTCCATTGAGCTTAATGCCCATCGACCATTTTTAAAGGAGTCCAATGTCGAGAACAAATGCAAAAGCATGGAATCGTCAGATAGATGGACTAACTCGTGTGAGTCATCTCACAAACGTTTAAAGCTGTCAAATCCAACACAAACTCATTTCAGTGAACAAAATCTTCAATATGAGACAAACAACCTAGAACATCATAATACCATTTTGACAGGAAGGTCTGGAGCTCAAAATTATGCAAGTCAAATGTCCTATCCCAATTTACCTTTACATTTTGGGAAGCCTGCACTTGTTAACAATGCACTATCAGCCTATGAAAATGCCCATCCTTCTGAAAAATCTAGTAATTTAGTAGCTAATATTGAAAACTCGTCCAACTTCCGACTTGCAACTTGGCAAAATGCCTCAAGAGGTGGTGTCTCCTCACGAGCTTCTTCATCTAGCATATTTTTCAACGATTTAGAGATACGGCCTGCTGAAAATAAGTTTCCCAGAGAGTCGACTCCTTTTGATGCTTCTGTTCCACCAACCCCAAATCAACAGCAAGACCTAAGTTCTCTACCTCCAGCTCACTCTTCCAGCCATGGATATTATGGAGCTACTTTGAATGAGGCTTGGAAGGAAAAGTTTCCTACCAATGCTTTCTCCAGCAACACGCAGCCGTATGGAGTTGATGGCCAAGCCATTGGTAAATTGCTCTCTGCTCTGGCTGCTCAAAACATGACTGGTCGACTTGAACAGCGAGAAACTGCTTTGCCAAACGATACAATCTCTAATAACGCAAGCGTGAGCAAAATAGAGTCTGCTAGTGGCAGTAGTCAGCACGACTCTCATAAAAATGATAAGCCATCTTTTCCCCTTGGAGGACTTCCAGCGCAGGTTCTCTCCAAACTGAGCAGTGATGGCCCTCTCAGTGGCGACGTTATTTCATCTAAGAATAAAATGTTATCGTCCGATTCAGGGTGTACTGCACCAGACCCGAGTGTACTCCACAAGACCACCACTAGTGGAGCACCCGCCACCACTTCAGCACTCTCAGTGCACAAGTTTGCTACGCAGGAAGAGATCGATATTGTATTAGGTAAACAGTGCTTGGTGACATGTAAATCTGATTTATATCATTCCATCTTAATAGCCAACCCTCTACTATGTATTATTTTTTTTACTTTGGTATAAGCAGAAAATTATTGAAACTCTACTTTGGTATTTTGGTAGTAATATGCAGCTAGTAATGGTTTCCTGAATTGTGTGCAATAGGATCATACATAAAGTAGTTTACATCAACGTCATAGATGATACTGTTGAAACTTAAAGTAGGGAAATTTGGAAGTTTATTCTTTTCTACCATTGCAGACCAGTACCAACGGAAGCTTGCATTCCATGAGCCGCGCCCCTGCCCTTGCTGTGACCGCATGTACAGAGACGCGGCCACCCTGCGCACTCATCTCGGCATTATGCACACTCCTGGTCAGTCAACTGGAGCTTCCTTTCCTCCCTCTCAAGTATATATTTTCCTACTGCTTTATTGGAGTATGGCATTTTAGTATAGATTCGTTCAGAAGGCCCTTGTGTCTGAGCCTTTTAAAGGTGCGAGTCCGGTTCGTTTGCAGTTGTCTGAAAAACTAGTCGTCGTATTTCCTGCAGCTTGGAAGAGTGGCAGACGGCAATGCACAATGTTATCTCAATTGTGTTCTGGTGTACAGACATGGCTCAGAACTAGAGTGGAGGCTTCTGCTTTCTTGAAATGTGATCATTCGTTCTGGTAAAATGGGTAATTGAATGAGAAAATTATGGAAATGAAGTATATTAAATGGAATGGAAGATGTTAAAAATGATTATTGTACCACAGGAATGTAATGGGGCTTAGTGAGAGGTAATGGAAATGAGTAGTAGGGTGTAATCAAAAGGCAATGAAAAAAATTAAATGGATGAACTGAACATTTTGAAAACACATGAGTGAAGTAGAAATGAAAGTTTTTTTTTAGACAGGAATGATGTTTGAAGTAACATTCATAGAAGTCTATGTGTTTGTAAGAGAACGATTTGTGAGTGAGTGGAATAGAGGAATGGAAGGTGTGTGCAGATTAATTTGGGGATTTGATGGAGTGTTGACTTGTTGAATTGGTGGCGTCATTTGACATCGCAATCTGTAATTTAAAAGTGTAGTTGTGAGAGGGGGGGCTCAGAATCTGTGTTGTGGGAACTATAGGAGTGACTTTTTATTTCGTTGTGTTTTGTAAAATAGAATAGGAAGTTTATGGTTTATGAGTGGTTGGTAAGTCGTAAGAGATGCCATGTAAATTTGTAATCAGAAATGTTTATGTGGAATATAACAAATCTTAAAGCACCTACATTGTGTGAAATGAAAGATGAAGCTCTTTGTGGCGGAGATCAAATGAAAATGTTTATGTTCTAGCATCGCGTGTCCGGCACAAACCAAGATCCTTGTGCAAGGTTCCTTAAGTTTCCATGGTCATTTTATTCCTGTTCTAATGTATTGAGTGTATTGAAAATGGTTGTTGTAAGCTCAATCTGGACTTTAACACCCTTAATTGTGTACGTTGGTGTCTACGCCAACGTTTCATTGTAAGCCCATTCATGACTATTGCATCTCTTCATTTCTATTGTGATTCTAGTCATGTCTGCTTAAAATCTAGTCGTTTTTATTGTAATTCTGTCCATGTCAACTGCAACTCTAACCAGTCATGTCTACTGCAACTCCAACCAGTCATGTCTACTGCAACTCTAACCAGTCATGTCTACTGCAACTCTAACCAGTCATGTCTACTGCAACTCTAACCAGTCATGTCTACTGCAACTCTAACCAGTCATGTCTACTGCAACTCTAACCAGTCATGTCTACTGCAACTCTAACCAGTCATGTCTACTGCAACTCTAACCAGTCATGTCTACTGCAACTCTAACCAGTCATGTCTACTGCAACTCTAACCAGTCATGTCTACTGCAACTCTAACCAGTCATGTCTACTGCAACTCTAACCAGTCATGTCGACTGCAACTCTAACCAGTCATGTCGACTGCAACTCCAGCCATCTCTAATGTCCACTGGTCATCGGTATCAGTCACGATCAATGCGGTTCCAATCAGGACTGCAATTGTCATTTCAGTCTTTCATTATGTCCCCCGCACCCGGACGTCCCTGTCTCAATCTCACCAGATGATCCATGTTCGACTGGACTTTTGGTGAGGATCCTGTTCGACCCGGATGGTCCTTTGCAAAAAACTCTACCACATTTCTATTCCTTACCTTTTCATTTTCTATTATGCACTTCTCTTCCCAGTTCTCTCTCCTTTTGATCTAAGTACCTTAATTATTCTGACAACGTGCCTAATGTATTGCAGGTACTGAGCCGTTTGTATGCTCGTGCGGGGCGCAGTTCAAGACCAAGTATGAGATGCATCACCACAAGAAGAACGGTCACTACCTCATCGCCCCTTCGTTCTCCTAATTTCGTGCTCTTGAGCTTGCCAAACTTCAATGGAACCAACTTTAACAGTGTGCCTTGGTTATTTACCTTTTTCTTATCTACGTAATTCTACTGTATTAATATCAAAAACATATACAAATGGTGTGACCTTATAGTCACACTAGTAGAATTACGGTTAATGATAATGAATATTACATTTTGACTGTTTCTAAGTTGATTGATCAAATGCGTATTATTTAAGCGAAAAAGTGTGCATTCACAAGGGGCATTGGTCACAAGTTCGACCGAGTTTTGTCACTGGTGATTTCATGATGCGCTTCAGTTGAGCAGAAACTGTGATTTAACCCTGAATATAATGTAATCATTTAGTGATAGAATGCTGGAGGTTTTCAGTGAGAGTATGTTAGTTGAAACGTGTAGTGTATTTAGTAGTGAATTCAGGATTCTTTCGAGGGTGCTTTCTGTCGCTGGTGAGCTCCCAAGGAATGACCAGCTCCCAACTACGGATTTGAAGAGTCTTTTCCTGGATCACGTCATGGAACAACACGCAGACAGCTGCCTGAAATACAGATGATTCGTAAACTGACATGGTCACCCGAGATCGCAGGCCACCCTCAGGTGAAAGAGTCTCTGCTTAGACTCCTCACGGATTTTTTTTTGTGGAGCTGTAAGTCTTCGTCGATGCATTGAATATGATAACACACTTTCATATTCTATATAATAGCCTCATCGTGCTTGCGGATTCAAAAATCGTAAGAGAATCAGTTCAAGTAAAGGAAGACCCGGAAGAATGAAACCTTTAAAAAATCAACTTATAATAAAAAATGATTCAAACAAATTTTATTGACAGCATTTGAGCCACTAAAACCTGGCTTTTAAGAGACAAAGAGACCATTCAAATTATCGAAGTTTGAAAATTATGTCCTGTAGATGGTGCAATTATGCCCCTACATATTTTAAAAGTTCCCGTTTTTCTGTGTCGCCCTGTACATTAGAGCAACCATCCAACGGTCAGTGAGGTCGCAGTGAGACTTGTAATTAGCTCGAAACTCCGAGCTAGTGCAGATATGCCTGGTCCCTGGACATGCGGGGCTGCCTGTGACGAGGAAGATTCCAAAGCCAAGCACGCTGCTGTCTCTGCTAGTGAACGAGAAAACTTGGAAGTCCCTTGTAGGGACGTCTGTCCGCTCGTGAAATCTGATGAACGGAGCGAATAGCAGTGTCGGTAGAATAAAGAAGTTAATTACAAACTAGAAACAATTGAGGCTGCTAGTAAGAAGTAGACCTCTGCAAGGTGTCATACCCGACGAGTGGAGATTGCCCTCTGCCGGTTGCGCATTGGCCATTACTGTCTCCTGAAGCAGCGGACGCCTGTTATCCTTTGAAAAAAAAAGCTCAAAGAGGTGGTCGCTTTCACCTACTTGGGAAGCGTTCTTTCAGCACCGAGCTATTCTGATGAGGATGTCAGTCAGAACCGGGAAACCTAGACATACCTTTAACACCCTTAGTCTATTCTGAAGGTAATTTCTCCTGTTTAACCAAAGCAAATTTCAAATCTTTAATAGCAATGTCAAGTCTGTCCTCTATGGTTCTCTGGAGGAGTGTTACCAACACTCTGACAAGCATCCAGATCTCGTCAACAACTGCCTTCTGTGAGGAGGAAATGAAGAGATCCCACCCGTCGTGTGGGAACTGGAAAAGACGGCCCAAAACTGAGTGTGCTGAAAAGCTGATGCTATGAGGTCTAATGTCGTGGAAGGAACCCGAGGGATTAATGATCAAATCATATGCGTATGTTATAGTCTCTTTTATCGACTCTCGCATAGTCTAAAACTATGGTGTGCTGGAAAAGGTTATTCTCATTTTGAATTATGCATTGATATTTGAGCGTTGTGTAGCATCGAGTGAGTTTTCACGTTTATCAGCAGGGAAGGTTTTACACAGGAACAGTCAATGCTTCAATATCTGTCGTGGCATATATTTCGAGTTCAGCGTGTTTTTATCCTAATTAGAAGTATTGTTTTGGATTAGAAATAAGAATTTGTTGTCTAAGTGCGGATATTGCTCTTCAAATGAGTCACTAATGCACATCGTAAACCATTCAAAATTCGTTCACCTTCGCGCCTGATGAACTTCAGTGTCTGCATTCCTTTGAACTGAATAGACTGGTTCTTCTTGAATGAAGTCTGATGTTGACCTGCTAGACGCTTTTTGATGTGTTGGGTAGAGAGTGCGGCATGCTTGGCTAGGTGAAATGTCCATCCTTGTGGTTGAAAACGCTGCTGCATATTTGGACCATCTTGCGTTGTGGTAACATTGAGTGATTCGTGTGACAATGCTCAAGTGCTCGTTTTTCAGTGAAATTATTCGGTCTCAACGAACGTTGTATCAATAAGTTTGACGGACGCAGAACGTCCTTAGAACGCAAATTAACGCGTCCCAGTACCATTACCTGAACTCTGGGTAGAGCTTTTTGAATCACAGTATTAGTTGCTGTACACAGATGAGCCATTGGTTTCTGATTCGTAGTTTTATATGGGCGACTTTCTGTTATTACATGGTGTGTTCCTAAACTCAACGTTGCTCGATTTATCGAGTTAAAACTTGTGTGTCTTCCTAACTGTTGGGCATTGAATGGATGAATTTTGAGTGAAAATTTATACCATTTTTTTCAGTAGAATTTCGAACTACGGTATTGCGCGATGTAAGTGGTGTGACGTACAAACGTTACGTTTCGTACAAATAGACGGGCATATACACGGTTTAGGATTTAACGCGAAAGTGTTCTGTTACTCTGGCAAACGATTGTAAGTTACTGTGTACTCGGGCCAAAGGAGAAGTAGTTGTGTTTGCAGCAAATTAGCCAAACGATAGAAATTTCACTGGAGTAATATTCCGGTGTTAGTTACTGCTATTACTCAGGGTGTTCCACGATTAACTCGACCCAAAATGAAAATATTATAATTCATTAATTGTTTCTGCATTTTATTCTATTTTGACCATATTTTTCATTAAACGCTTTCCAACAAATGCTATACATTTTGGTAAAATATCTTCAAAGATGTTCGCGTGTAATTACTCTACTGAATACCGCCAGAAACATGTTTGCACAGGAAAGTCAAACAACGTACACGCCGCAATTTTAATTTATCGGCAGGATTATTGACACGTCTACAAGGATCACCGATATCCCTGATGTCTTCGCGAGTTCAGTTAACTCGAGTTCAAGTTTTTTGAAAAGAAGTCCTTAGGAGAACTCGTATAAATCATTTTATTAAAAATATTGTGAACAGCTCTAATTCCTTCAACATGTTCATTTCTGTCCACGCATCCATGATACAACTCGTTTGATTTAGTGTGGATCATTTTTTAGTACATTGAATTCGTTAGTGATTCTTTCAATTCTTCAGCGTTTTGGAGGGGACTAGAATTTACTTTGGTCTTTGAGTGTCCCTGTAGAAAATAATCACACGATGTTAGATCTGTGGATCTTAGAGGCCACTCAATATCTTGATTCAATGTAACTATGCATCATTAAAAACTTCTTTCAGCCGTGCTCTTACAGCAATGAGTCTATGAACCGGTCCGCCGATCTGCATCCGTCAAACATTTTTTTTTCTTTTTTTTTCTCATTTTATGTTCTATTTTTATTTTATTTTTTAACTTAAATGAAAGTTAAATTGCACATTTTATTGTTTGGCTTTCTTGCGTAAACGTGTTTCTGACAGCCTTCAGTGGAGTAGTCACTGGTAAATATTTTGGAAGATATTTTATCAAAACTTACAGCATTTGTTGAAAGGCGTTCCTCGAAGAAGATGGTCAAAACAAAATAAGAATGCAGCAAATAATTTTTGAATTATAATATTTTTCAAATTTCAGGTTCCGTTTTTCTTGGGACACCCTGCATACTGCCTATGTGTAATTACCTATAGCATACGTGCCATCGGCTCATGTTGGTAGCGAGGATAGAAAAATATTGAGACTTTATTGCAGCTCATTGAGTTGTATAGTTAAATAAAAATCCCAAGTTGAACCAACATTTCCCTAAAGGATTAAAATTTCTAGAAAAAAGTTACCATTGCTCCTTAGTTGATTCTTAAATGTATATTACAATCTGAAAATACGTAGGCTCACGATGCTCGCTCCAAGCGGTGATTGTGTCCTCTTAATGATCTCATATACTGGCTCATATTTATTGAACACCAAATTGGACTCCGTACTCGAGATTCGAGATCTACCATGACACTTTTATTCAAATTGAAGAGTTAATGGAAGTCTTGCTAAATAAATTTCTATTAATGGCCATTCAAGTTAAGTTCAATTTTTTTTGTGAAAGATGAACCAGATAGTTCGCCATCGTTTGTGTGCTTGGCCAACTTGAAACTCACACGCGGCTTCATTCTAAGCAACAAGAAGAATTAAGGCGTCACCAGGACACTTAACGTTCCTATTTATTTGGCCTGTTTCACTACGTATTTGCAGGATATTCTGCAGTACTGGTTGAGAGAGCAGAACCTCACTTGGTATATATGTATAGGGTGTTATGAATTCTTTTCAAAGACTTTAACGCAAGGTTTGTTTCGGTGAAATAAACGCGTTTTACTCTGTGGAGGCTTGTCCGATAATGCTTTGTTACAAAGTTAGGGAAACTTGAAAGTTAGAACGTCTAGGTAGGAGGATAAGAAATCAAAGTTAGAACAAGTTATTATTATGAGCTAACAATACAATGATTGAAGGTAGGTTAGGTATTCACAGTAAGAGTTTGAAATTTTGTCCGTCCGCTGTTAAGTATGCGTGGAAACGCCTCTGCAATGATTACTGAAATTCCTGGTGTCCTAGCACGAGTTCGGCAGTCATTGCACCGGCACGTCCACCCATAGATCACAGCACTCGGATGTAATTTCGAATGCCTATTGTGCAGAACTAACCTATCTTCAGGCTCTGTAAAGTTCGTTCATATATATGATGAACTTGTTCTTACTTTGATTACTTATTTTTCTACCGACTTGCTCTAACTTTGAAACCTCCGTCGTAACTTTTTAACTAAGCATTTTTTGATATGCCTTCATGAAGTAAAATGTGCTTATTTTACCATAACGAACCTGTGGTTAAAGGTTGTTCAAAGAATTAAGAAACATCCTGTATGTAACTATGTCATATTGTCGAGGTTACGTGAACCATCTTTTTGCTTCTTAGTGTCGCTGGAGGTAACAAGAATACCATTGTTGCGACCAGGTTAGTTTTTTTGGTCTCCATTTTATATACTTTAGATATTTGTTATCTCGAAATACTGTTATCGAGTGAACTTCGAGGCCTTTCATTGCAGAACTTTATACTTTGTTTCACATTTTCTTCCACTGTTCTTCCACTGTCTTGATATAAATTGCTCCTCAATTCATCTTAGAGACTTGGCGCTCTTAGGGAATGTGTATGATGCCAGGCCTCTGTCAAATCGATTTTATGCGGAAGTATTACTGCTGAGTGACATCTATTCCTACTGTTAGGAGAACCACCATCGCTTGTTGCATGATCCTGCTGTGAGTTAAGTTTTACCTTCACTGCCTTTTTCCCGGTATACGCTGGTGTATCGTGCAGTAGGCCTACTGCAGGAGTGTCTTGGTCTCTGTGTTTTTCCGTATCTGTTCATCACTGTACTAACACTGCTTGTACAGGACTTGGATGACTGTGCCAACTTAGACACTAATATCGTACACTTGAAGTGAATTTTGACTGCATTACTCGGGCATTATCTCTGTAAACGAACAAAACAGTGGTAGAACACTAATACAGTGTTACGAGATTTCCTGCTGTGAAGCATATAATGTTGGACTGTGTTCTTCTCTAGACGAGTTAATTAATTACCATAATATTGTGAAGTTACGCTGCTGCATGGATTCTCCGTCGAGATCTGACGTCTATACCAAAGTTTCTCATTATTTTTTCGTGCATCGAAGACCTTCTTTGTGATGTGTGAAAATAACAAGTAGAAAAAACAAATGTGACCGAAAGTCTAAATCTCCTCAATTTTGCCATCCTGATCTGTCCACAGAGTACTTGGGTGCCTTGCCCTATTTTGAGTTGAGTTTTCTTGTGCGTCAGGCTTCACGGTGCTGTTTCTCTTCCTGATAAAGAGTGAAGCTTTTGCGGGTGTGCGTTTTCCTGGCGAGTGGTTTTGGCCACCTTACGTTTTATTTTGTCTGCTTGTTTTTCTTATCCTCGTATCAGTTTGAAGAGATCTTTTACGATTTTGAGCGACATATGACATTCATTGTGTCTTAGTCACTGAGATCAACGAAAAAATAGAACATTTTGCACTCATTTCGAGGAGAGACGTATCGTACAAATAAATTCCCTCGTGTGTGTTTTGTATCTTTTTCTGATTCCAGTTACGTTGTCGATATTATGCATGTGTAATCTAACCTGAGCTTGCACCTGTGATATTTCTCTATTTCAGCCCCGTGTTTTCCTCTCCTGTTTGAATAACCCACGTCGTGTAATTTCTGTTTACCCATTGATGCAAACGTTAATGTTTATGGTTAGAAATGAAGATTAATTGATATTCCATCGTAGTCGATTCAATTTTTGTGAATGCTCGCTTTCATAAAGTGGTCTTCTATTCTCATGTGTTTTTTAAGGTAAAATTTGACTACTATGTGAGCGCTTGTCATCATTAGTGGCTGAGCTGACAGGTCGTCGCTTTTTGGACAGCTGCGTTTGACAGCCCCACCCTAATATGCGAAATAGTCCAACAGTATCAATGCCTTCATGTGAATTTCTGACTTGAATGTAATAACAAAGTGCTGATCGATTGTTTTTTAAGTATGGGTGAAATGTTTAGTAGCGACTTGCACTCTCCATGCTATCAGGAACAACGCGTTGCTTTACGTTTTTTTTTCATTCTCGTTACCGAGTACGCTAGAGGTTTCTTTTTTCAGTATATCTTAGAGACCTGATCGCTCCTTGGGCATACAGTATATATGTTTTACCCCTGAGTTGCCTGAGAGTTCTGTTTTTGTCAGTGGACTTGGGATAAATAATGCTTTTTAACCCATTCACACTGGGATTTATATCTTGCTAAAAGCCAACCTTTCTCGCTCTTTGCGTACTTGAATTAATGTTTAAAATAAAAAAAATAAAAAAAACACGAGAATAGTTAGACTTAAGCGTCACGTTCGTCACCAGATATTGAAAAATGAATTTAAGTCCGTTAGAATATAAGTAATCTTGAAAACAGCGATACCTAAGATGGCAAAAATTCATTCTTTGCCAGTCTGCATTAATGAGTTAATGGTAGTGCTCCACTCGTTGGTTGAGGTGATTTAGCTTTCAGTGTTTAGGTAAGGTATGCCTTGTAATGCTCTAACTTGTTTGGCTCTGCATGAGAAAGCCGGTATACCGTCCAACAGACTTCCTGCGCGAGCTTGTTCTGTACCTTCTCTAATTTTATTGTTTTAACTCTGAAATGATAATGCTTCCTCCCACTCCTGAAGTACTCGTTGAGGAGATACGACTTGGTAATCGTTGGAATGTTCAAATAGTAGTTCATTCAGGATTTCTTTTTTCTGTGTGAAATGATGAAGAAATTAATTAATATGGAAGTATGTGCTCGAATTCAGCCATTTCTTCTACAATCTCTTGTCTCCTTCGTATACTTTCATTTTAGTTCAGGAAAGATGTTGCTTTCGAACGTGCGGATATTGAAATTTTAGGGTTGCGATACTCAAAAGGTTAAATTGTTTTGGACCTTAGGAGAACCTTGAGTCACCGACAATTATGCTTCCTTGAGTTACCGTGGAACAAATTATTTTCTCGAAAGGCGAATGCTTAACGAACCTGGTTTTTAGACTTGTGAATTAGTGAATTCGAATTATCTCATGAGCACGTTGAATTTCTTGTAGTCTTAAGAACGAAAGAACTCCGTCCGTGCATCCCTGCTGATCAAATGTTATGCTTGGGGAGTGATAAAATGTAAAATAAGCAGAATGCTCAGTCATCCCCTGTATCAAGATATTTCTTACTGACTCGTGAAAAAACTCTGCTTTGGTGGTACGTTGGAGCGCTGCTTTCCCTCTCATTTGTTTTGTCTTAACTTGATAAGTTTTTGTTCGTATAGCCGTACCTGGTGTGCGTAGTTTAGATTAGCTATGCACGTTACGGGCATTTTTGACGTGGTGGGCATTTCTGGTTATTATCTAATAATACTAGCTGTTACGCATAGTCTGTTGACTGTATAGTTGTTTACTCTGCACTCGTTTGAGGATTAAGAACTTTAGTTGGTATTTAGACAAGTACAAGCCTTGGTTACCGTGCACGTGCGGATATTTCTCATTCGCTGCGTTTTGGAACAACAGAGATCTCTCTTTGTCATAGAAGGCGTCTTCTCTACGTTAGTTCTATAACTCTATTTTTGATACGTAGCGTTAGTTTGAATGTAGAATATTCTAATTTTGTGAGTGCCTTGATTTCTCATTATGAAACCGTACCATACAGTAACCAATGTTGTATTTCTCGCGAGATTAAATGCATCTAAATATTGTAGGAGCTACTTAGTGATTGTTCGATTGCGTGAGTGCTGAGCTCATTTGCTAACGTAGGGGTGGGAGTTAGCCTGTATGGTATGCATTGTATGTAACGGAAATATTATTTGGAATAACATTCGCACTAAGATCGGAACCCTGCTAGCGATTAATGATTTTTCTGTGTAAACTACGCGAGTTCGTGTAATTCCGCAATAGTAGAAAACGATTGATAATTTGCTTTCTTTAGCACAGGAATCGGATATCATTCGACAGTGCCTAAATCAGTGCTTCGAGAGAGTACTGATCAAAGCTAATACTACAAATCACACATCTCTTAATATCGTATCCGTTCTAAAACCCCTTGAGATCACCGATTCTAGTTTTAACATTCAATGTTTTGAAAAGGCTTGCGCACGTATTGTTAAAGAAAGAATTGTGCGAACAATATGCCAATTCTACTCGTACTTGCTCTAGAATTCAGTCTGATATTGAAGCCGAAAATTTTTGAGGTATGACGCACCCCCGTTTGGCCTGGGTGTGAAATCCCGAGCCCATCCAAAGTATGAACGGGATGAAAATTACGCAAATGTTCTTTTTCCGAGAACTACGGAAATTCACTAAAACCGCTCTCTCGAAGAGATTGAGAAAAGTTAATTAAAATCGCTTGTTTTCTTTAACAGACTCAGTTCAACGCTAGGTTTTGCTCGCTTTCTTTACCGCATGTTAAACAAGCTTGGATCCTGTAGTTTTGGAGAACGTCATTTTCATCATTTTGAACCGATGTTTTATGTCCACGATGCCAGCGTCTTGACTAGGTTTCCACTGAAGGTGTTCGTTCTAATCGTTATACCGACAGTATTTTAGTTCAAGCCAACAGTCCTTCCAGGCGCACGTGGGAGGAATTTCNTGAATAGTGAAATATTTTAGTAATAAGTATACCTTGGCTGTTGCCATTACATTCCTTTATTTTTTAGTGTGGTATCGGGAAGTAGGAACTGTTAGAATTTGTTGAAAATACAATTCTTTTCTCTTATTCTCTCATTTTCCTGATTGAATAATAAATAATAAAATAATTTCATTATCTGATCAGAATTTTCTCCTCTCTCGCTCAGTTAAGAGCCTCAACCCATGGCTGAAATATCGAGCTATTTTTGGTGTTTGGAAAAGCACTGAATTTCGCTAATCAAGTTCGATGCATTGAGATTAACGGAAGACGTTCAGAGAAGAAAGTGCCAAGGTTTTGCCCATTGAATTACTGTTTCTAGTCTACCCACAGGAACTTGGGTTGCTCACGAGAAACAGACACCGAGTGAACATCAAAGGTCATAGAGTGGAAAACAGGACATCGGTCATGAAGGTGGCACATCGCAGCTGGCGGGAGTTACGTCTGGTCGCTCGCAGCTATTTAGGGAATCGCTATGCAACAAATAACGATACTAGAAGGAAGAATCCGGAGCTCACCAAAACATGTACGAAAATAAAATAGCACGTTCTAATTTCCACGCTCGAGATGCGGTGTTGTAAGCATATTTTGAATGTACTTTTGGTCAAATCGGGACAGCTTAGAATTGATACCGCTTCGAGGTCACAAAACGAGAACCTATTTCTGCATGCAGAACTGAAACGACTTTTAAGAAGTATAGAAAACACAGTCCTCGCAAAAGTTCGTATAAATCGGATATATGTATTTGTAACTCTAATTACAATTGACTTGCCATCCTCAAGACAAATAATGTATTGCACATTAAAACGTCTAAGCTTCAATCTAGTATTGCAATAAGGCGTCACTCATGAATACAGCAGCGTACTCTAGATACACAGGGTCAGGCAAAATGATCTAACGCATTTGTAGGTTAAATGCAGGGCAAATAAAATAAACAAAAAAGTTTTTATTTTCGAAAAGTACATATGCTATTTTTGATCAAAGGTATACATTAATCGCCCTCGATCTATTGAACAATTTCAAGTACAATTCGTCAAGAAATTATTGCCATTGCACATGAAATGACCCGCCGAGTTATAGACAACTTTCGTGAACGCCTTCGATAATGTGTGGACAATAATGGATCCCATATGACTTGTTAAATTTTTAAAACAAAATGGCACTATCTGTACTTTTCAAAAATAAACACTTTCTTGTTTCTTAACTTCATTTGCATTGTATTAAATCTACAAATGTGTCTGATCGGTTTGTCTGACCCTATACATACAATTCTAAAAATATATGCAGGATGAAACATTGTAAATATTCATCGATAATGAGGCCCTCTCATGCAATATCTTACACGAATACATAAAAGGATTTAAATTCAACTTATTAGGAATTATTTCGCAGAATAAAATAGAAATCGTGTCACACTTCGCGTAATCACGTGCTATTACTACTCTTAATATTATGTATTAAAACTAGAAATAGAGCAGCAGAGTAGAACAATGTGACAGTTGAGGGCAAATTTTACGAACATTATTTTAAAATACTGAAGTTCCTCAAACTGACAAAGCCGGAAAACTCGTCAGGAAATCCAACGGTAAAACGTGCTGGAATTAATAAAGGTCTCGCCAGTTCAAATATTTACGACCATGAGCGCTCTGAGCCTCTGAATCACAACCGAGCTGTTTCACAGTTGTGATGTGGTCACGTCTGTGTGTCACCCAGCTCGACGCTTCCACCCGAAAACCGTGTTTGTGATGGCAAACGTCAGCTGCGGTGCAGGCAAGATTCTAAGCGGCTCATGAAAGCGATAAAATGGCCACTGCGATAACGGCAGCGTCGTGTGTGTGACGTTAGCGGCGCTCTGCTGCAGCAAGCAAATAATGATTACCCATCAAGTTTTTTCTCTACTGCTAAGCATTTCTTCGTTAAGCGAAGAGGAAGTGCGTTGCGTACACTATCATAACGATTAAAAGGCAAGTTTCTTAATTATAATACGCGAAGTATAAAACACTCAAGTCAGTTCTGAAAGTTGTTAAAAATAAACTACGTATAAAAACATTCAACAGTCAAATAGAATTTTCGCTTTAGACATTTTAAAACGTGACTAGGCAAACACGGGTCGCAAATGCATACAACAACAGCACATAGAAGACGGAGACAAGCTTATATTTGACAAAGATAATTCTAATCTCAAGCTTCGAGTCAGAAAGATTAAATTTGGGGAAGATCGGCTATCACACTTTCAGCAAAAGCCCAGCACCTGCAAACTTTATGATATGTAAATATTTACATGGAAACTCTTACAGGTAAGAAGATCGTCACAGAAAGCTAAAAGAATTATTTCGATCACGAAGTATAAGATACACGTATTGCGTACCAAAAAAATTGAAAATTCCCAA
The DNA here is from genome assembly GCA_014899125.1 of Orchestia grillus. Classification (NCBI taxonomy): domain Eukaryota; kingdom Metazoa; phylum Arthropoda; class Malacostraca; order Amphipoda; family Talitridae; genus Orchestia; species Orchestia grillus. The sequence continues at coordinate 15,484 of VOMN01134195.1, read as the reverse complement.
AAACATTTTTCAACTCTGAACGAAGCTCTAACAACGATTCGGTCGAAAAGACCGAGTCTACGACGACGCAGCAGAAAGGCCTAACTAAATAATCAGCGTCCCTGAACCCAGGAGTTGGAAGTGTACGTTCGAAAAATTCCATTCAACTTTTTAAAATGTAAAAAGAAATATTTATTTTGAGTTCCCAGTTAGAAACTTTTCGAATTCATGTTAAACAATTCGCAATACAAAAATTTGACAGATACCGCTAATACACGGAGTAAGAAACATATACCCAGTTTGAATAACTTTTAACACGTTCGCGAGGGATGAATGCATATACCTAATCTGTTCCATAAAGGGTGCTGAATTTAAATACGGCGACACTGTCGTGCTTTGAAGCTAGACCTGTTCCTGTCATTTTTGCTCATCTTTTTCACTCAGCATAATGGTCTTTGTTTACTAATATAATTCATGCATGAGAGTTTTCGATAACCACAAATAAAAAGAGTGTTGGTGCACAGGCAAACCATTACGCAACACTGGTTGGTTGACACACCGGTGGCCCAATACATAGGCAACGTGTAAACCTTCCAGCTTTATCGGTTAATTCAAAGAGAAACGTATTTTTTAAAAAGAACACTTCTAGATGTAAGCTTACACCTCATGCTCGTACACTTATTGGGGTTTTGAGACTTGACAACGACATAGAACACTGTCTCATACGACGAAGCTGTAAAGCAAAGAAAAGTTCAAAGGACATCGGATGGGACGGTCACAGAGTTGCACTTCTACCTTCGAAGAAATCTCATATTTTATCTGCATTTTTGCAAGTGGACCAGAAAAGTCTATGAAGTCGATCTGACCCTACACTATACAGCATGTCCATCAAGTCTTGGCCAGATTCAGAGGAAAACTTGGTCTTTTCCCTAAATCCGAAAAACAACATGATTATATTTAGAATTTTTCGAATGGTTCATTGAGAAGACTTATTTGTCATCGATGATTATCTAGCTGAAATACTCGTATCTTCGTGGCAAATGACTATTTATGAAAGTACTTTATGGATATCCTATATTGTGCCGCTTTCATCATTTTCGTAACGAAGTGCGCAGCCACGACTTTGAGGAGTTTTATCGTCGGTAGTCGTACAAATTGAGGATTACTGTTGATCCATTCATGCCCCGACGCCATTTTGCTACAAATAAATAGACTCTGCCCTAGCATACAACCGCAGCGTCCAGAGTGGTTATAGACGCTAATCTGGTCGCCATGAAGCTGAAGATGCTTCCTTGTGAAGTGGAGACCTCCAAGTGAGATCAAACACAAACAAAAACAAATATTTGAGCTATGCTAGAAATTCTTCAGATGCAATTAGAGTAAAAAGACTTGAATGTAAAATTATGCAATTATTACGAACTTGAAAACATGCATCTCTCGCATGAAACAGGCAAGAATATTACTAAATATAAGTCTGAGCAAATATTACTAAAAATACGACCATGCGAAATTACCATTCAAAAATTCCGCAACAAAATTAATTTTTTTCACAAGCACATTTACTTCTTTCACACTACAAGTCGTGATCCACGTGTGATTGCAATCGGTTCTGACCGACTGATCAGAAGACAACATGATTGCAAGTCGGCATATATTAATAGTAGACTACAGTACATCTTTCACACTGCGGAATGAAAGTATTATCATCATAGTCATATTGTCGGTCTCAATTTTGGTCGTAAAGTCGATCAGTCGTAAGTCACATAGGTTGCAAATCGATCACAACCTCTGATTTAGAGCTGCAGATTACCGGCAGTACATCACATGGATGCGACTGGAGTTCAATCATGTTATCGATGTTTCCTTCACCCGCCACATTCTACCTCGGCTACCATGAACCTACTCGTATGTTATCCTGCTGACTGCAACGAATGCTAGCAACAATACTGTCAACGGCCCGAGAGTCTTCATAGAATGAGAACCTGCTTATAATTTCACACTCGTTGTGAAACTCTTAAATTGAGAAAAATTGCTAATAACAAACAAAAAACCCCAACGGTATGTGGAATTGCCCTTTTCACGTTTGGTTAAACGATTAATACTCGTATTTTTCAATCTGAACTAGAACTAGAACTTCCATCTTCGACAAGGTCAGGTCGCGTTGCGACAGACTCGCTGCGGTTAGCAGGCGGGGGAGACATCTCCTCCATGGAGTCATCATCCGACGATAAAATCACCCTCGGAGGGGCCCGCGCGCTGGCTGGTGAGGACCGAGTCGCCCTTCTACGGTGAGAGGAGGTTTCGCTAGGGAAGACCGAGCCTCGGCGAGGTCGCAAGTTGATGTGATAAGGAGTCGTTGATTCCGTGCGTCGAGCACGAGTTCTGCGACGAGAACTGCTTCTGGAAGCAGTGCGGTAGCTGGACACAGAGGTGTTCAGTATTCGGGCGGTAGTGACGCTGCTCAGATTGCTGCCGCTGCTCGTGTAAATGCTGGCATTGCTTGAGGATGAGCTTGGTGTAGACGTAGAAGAATTTTCGGACGAACTGCTCGGCCATATTGTCGTGGTCGTATTAGTATTTGCAGTAGCAGCCGGTACCGAGAAACTTGATGACGCAATGCTAACTTCACCTGAAGATGTTTGTGCTTCTCTAGCGGAGGAATTTGTCGTCACCTGAACTCCAATACTTTCACTATTACTCGCGCCTTCAGTTGGTGCATATACAGAAATGGCAAAAACAGGAAAACTGGATAAAGTAGAGTTACCTTCACTTGATGGTTGGCTCGATGCTACGCTCGCAGACACTGACGTTACAAATGAAGACGAAATACCAATAGAAGAAGTAGTTGCGACTAAGGAAGAAGTAGATGATGCCGAAGACAACGTCGGAGACAGGTTAGCCAAGTCGTTGTTTTGCTGCAGCTGCTGGCGGGAGAGCACAAGTCGTGACAATCCTTCGGCGGTGGGGCGAGAAGGCCACGGAGCCCATGGGTGGGCCAAGTTAGAGGAGGTCCTGACGGGGGGCATGAGCCTGTTCAGGCCCAGCCGCTGCCAGAAGGGGTTCGAGTTGAGGGTATCGGCGGCCGAAACAAATGACAGCGGGGGTCCACTGCTGCTTACGGCTTGGCTGTTGCTCGCCAGGGAACGAGGGCGCACTGATGACGCAAACTCTGAAAACAGCCCTCGTCAGTTAACAATTTTGCGCACAATTATTACCATCTTTATTATTGGTACTAATGTTATTAGTTTAAAGTTCCCTAGTCCCATTGTATGCGATCTCAAGAGAGCAAAGAGAAGGGACTATTTAGTATGGACTGAAGAAAACTGGGAACCTACCCACAAGGTGTGTTCCCACAGGATCCCCTCCGCATAGATATAGCAAGTTGAGAGTAAAGAGGAAAAAATGAAAAGAGATACCTAACAAAGTGTGAAAATTGATAGAAATAAAGTGGATACAGATGACAGAAGTCCCGAAGGCCTATCTACACCTGATGTTACTTAAGACGTGCGCCAGTGCCCACAGCATACAATAGACAAACCCAGCCATATTACCTATCCTATGTATGCCTCCTGAAGGGTACTAGGAGCCCAAAATAAGAGATCATGTAGCACGGAAGACGAGTCATTTGGCTGCTTGGGACAGAACAATCGACCAAAAATATGAACTCGAATACGACCTGTTAGTTGTCAGCTAGTGGGGAAAAAGCAGGTATGAATAATTGTAGCCGTATAGTAACCCGATTTACATTTCAGCTTCTTTCACTCGGCGAAACTTAAGTTCTTTTACTCGGCGAAACTTATGCACTAGTCACTTTTTGCTCAGTTCACTCAAAGTGAGCAAACTTTAGAGAGGATTTCTTCCACATCCCAGCCTGAAGCCTTGCTCTTGAGTTGACACTTACGAACAGCTCTACTGTCTCTTTCGGCTGCTCTACTTGCTGCTTTATGGTAACGTAGTTGACAGGGTATGGCGATAGTTTTGAGATTGCTGTAAGGGTTTCGAAATCAAGCCAAACGCTCTTATGCAAACATCGCAGTACCTCAAGAGCAAGAAATCTTAGGAGCCTCTCTATCCCAATTTTCCGGATGTTTTGACAGTAATATTTTTCAGATGAGTAGAGAAGTATAGACAAACTACACTACTTTATTCATTTATTTTAATCTTCGATCCTTTAAATGATTCTAAAACTAAGCAATCGTATCGAGTCACAGTGATACAGAGTTCAAAAAAGTTGTCTAAAAAGCCAAAGCCAAGAACGAATTACCACCGCACGCAATCTAAACATCCATCAACTGAAAGTTCACACATCGCCGTCACTTTGGCAACCAGAGAAACAATAATGAAAGCAAATTATGTAGAAATAACACGAGTGGTCGACCATGTCATGAGATCACTGACCACCGACCTGGCAAGGGAGGCAGCAGGTCCCGCAGCGCCAGCAGCTGCTCAGGGGTGAGAGGAGTTAGCTCCCCGTAGCTGTGAGGGATGAGGGAAGTGCCTGCCCTGCTTGACGTGCTCAGGGGAGCCATGGGAGGCAGTGGGGGCTCCCGTCCTCCCTCGCAGTACTCTTTGCTGCTACTGTTATTGTTGTTTCCTCGAATCTGGCGCTCCTGTAAACATACAAACTTAGCAAAGGGATCTTACTGTCATAGTATAGTTTACTATAAACACTCATCCAATACGGAACCCAAATGCTACACATTAACACTTTTCTCAAAGGACGAATCTCATCAATTCTGCTCCATGGTGTCCATTGCTCCAAGTCTCTGCACACCGTGCACTACTCTTCTTCCATTGATCCTACTGAACCTCGGTGTACCGCAGTGACTCTTTCCTCCAACCTGTCTTCGTACACTTTTGCCCACGCTGTTAGTTTGTGGTCCAACAGTGCGCCCTGCTTGACTATGCTACGTAATTTTAGGTCAATATACACATGTATGATTCCTAGAAAAAATGGCTTGTTTCAGATCTGTTCAAACTGTTTTCGGATCATAATTCTCGATTGTGTTTTCAATTGGAACATGATTTACTATTTTTAATCTATGTATATCTGTCCTAATTTAACGTTCACCTTGATTATGCTAATGTACAGAAAAATAAGAATAATATTTTTATCCGGTATTTTATTGATAGAATTACATAATTCTGTACCAATTATGTACCGAGTACTATATGATATTATCGAATGACATAACATTCAAGACTTTTAATGCCTGCTATGAGCAAACATTGTTACCTCCATTCAATCCAAGCACTTTCAATTGCTGCTCACAGGACTTCTACGCCTGACTATTGCTTGCCATCAGCATAAATCCTCCTCTTGACAATGGGCCATAAATTTTCCATGGAATTCAAATCGGCCCAGTGTGGAGACCAGACTGCTAAATTGTGCCCTTTAAATCCATGGTCTAAGACCTATCTGGTTGTGTTCTTTAATCTGAATACAGGTGTATCATCCTGTTGAAATATCCAAGACCTTCTTTTCATAACTGGTTAACCACTAAGCCAGGGAAGAAAGGCGTCCTCCAAAATATGAATTTGAATTCAGTTTCAATCCTTTTGGCAGTTTGTAAGGGCCAATTAACTCATCACCCTGGATACCTGCTCAAAACATGATGACTTCACATCTAGTTGCCGACAAAAGCACAATCGTACTGAGCGACCATTCAGTAGTAGCAGCAGCGCAAATTTTTCTAGCGCTTTAGCGGCTTGGACTGTGTCGTATCGTGCATCATGCAATTTAGAGGCTATCCACCGTTTATATCATCACAGAGATAATTTTATTCATATTGACAGACGTGCAAAAAAGACCATCAGACAAGGCAGCAGCAGAAAATAAGTATGTGGTGCCACATCATCTTCTATCCTGTACCAAAAGACAAAATTCTCATCAGAGTTCAAGGCTGGCAGAGGTCCTGAATGTTTCGACAGGGTGAAAATTACAGAAATTGAAGGATTTTCTTTTCTCTCTCTTTGATTTATGCACTCTTCGTATCCTCTGTTCTGTAAAGAACTCGAACGTCCGAGATGGAGTCGAAGTGGTGTTATTCCGCCACTTGGAGGGCAGGCTTTGTAATTTAAGAACAACAGAGCCCTGAGGTGTCGGCTGCCCATCCATTTACGACCGAGCGCCATACCTACGCTGAAACCCAATTTGGCATCAAACGTGGTGCGCTCGGCCGTATTCTGTCTACAATGACACATGTGAGCTTCATTTATCACAGCTCATTGAGAATGTGACATCGTGTGAGAAATTCCACTCATTTTGGCATCAAGACGAATAGGAGCGCTCTCACGAAGAATTCCTGTCATTATTACAATAGAGTCCGCACCTCGAAGATGCGGGTAACACTCTTCTGGCGGCTGAGAAGTTAGGGCATTCAGCAATAATATGCTGCACTGTGAGTGGCATAAGTTAGTCATTACTGTAACACTGGGGACTTCGTTCCATAAGATAGCCGGGGATAAGGCGACAGTGGCCAATGCGTAGCCGGCACAAGGCAATCTTTCCTTGTTTGATACGACGCCTAACGGAGGCCCAATGCTGAATAGTAGGCTTAACTGATTTAATTCATTATTTACTTCTGTGTTTTACCGATATTAAAATCCACTATCGATACAGTGGATTTCATATAAGTGGATAATAATTCCGACAAGGGACTCCCACATTCTCTGGTTCATCAAGAATGGCAGCGCGCTTGACTTCAGAATCCGTCCTGTCGTTACCTGCAACCCCCACACGTCCAGGAACCCAACATATCTGTACCTGTTTAGTCTCGAACTCATTGCAAGAGTCGTGCGACAATTCAGCGGATTGCTGAATTGCTTCTCTTACACTTTTTGAATCCGTCAATATAGTGAAGCTATTATATGGACCTAGTGCTATCATGTCCAAAGCCCCTATCAAGGCATACAGTTCCACCGAACAAACAGATTCTCTGCAAACACTAGTTCGCCAGGAACTGCAGCACAACCAACTGCCATGTCAGTTTTCGAACTATCCGTACATACCTTGCAGCTGTCTGCGTGCTGTTCTAGGACATGGTCAAGCAAAAGACGCTTCAAGGCCGTAGTTGGGAGCAGATTTCTTAGGGAAATTTTACCTTGGGCAAAAGGTGTTGATTGGTATTCGTTACTTTGAGTTGCTCGTAAATTGTATAGGTAATACTTTGAAGGAAGGGAGCTGCAACATGTTAGATGAAGACCTCATAACTCGTAGTAGATGGTAAGTCAAATGGAAAGGAGACGTGTTCATCTGATAGAGCACGCGCCAAGTCAGGGAAAGAGGGAGTTCATTCAGGCGAACCAGGTACTGCATTGATAGCTGCACACGTCGTAGATAAAGCGCGATTGTCTCGCTCTCAATGGCAAGGCAGGTCACTGGAGAACTCCTTAAAGCTCCAGTACACAATCTGAACCGTGTCTAACCGTGAGCCAAAAAGTTATGAACCGTGTCCAACATCGAGAGTGGGTTTTCCTTAGCATTTTGGTAAACAACATTACTCAAGTCTAACTGAGATCTGATAAGAGTCAGTAGAGTTGAAGTTGAGAATGGCGGTCGGCACCAAACGAAAGGCTTGATAAGCCCTCCAGTAGGTTCGTTCGTTTGATAGATGTTGCCTTCAAGATTTGAAGATGGGGCTTCCAGGTCATGACTATTCCAAAACTTTCTTTTTTAATTTTCATTCAGCCTAAAAATATTACAATGAAAAATATTACAAAGTATTTTGATCCACAAACGCAGACCTCTCGAATAACAACTTGTTCAACCCCACTCGGAATTTTAAGTTAGTTTCCGAAATATTGGCACGCTGTAATGCGTTCGGTTTTCATTCTTTGTGTTGTATTTTAAGAATATTGCATTCCGATTGTATGTAAATGTGTGGGCATATTCTTATTTTTCTTTTTCTCAGATACTGATGATGAGTGTTGCTATCACTCAAAAACTCTAATTTCGTAAAGATGTTTCTAGCTGCCTTTATAATTTTACTAGACTACTCATGACCCGCTGGGTCAAATGAAATTTATCAAAATCAAACCGTATCCAGAAATATATCCGACGCAGTTAAATCTGTATCCACACTACAGGATTAAACGAAGAGTGTAAATTTCGAATATCTCAGAGCCGACACACAAATCCTTCATTCCCGTATCCACTCTACTAACTTGCCCAACTTAAATTCGGCTCTTCTGTGCTGGGTTTCAAGCAAGCAAGACGACTAGAGTTTTAGTAATATACTAGATAAATTTATTTCAAGACTAGAATTCCTACTTAAAAGTCAATTAGATAAATTTTATTTGTTATGTATAGGAACTAGTAGGACCCGTGAAATTTTCACGGAAATTTTGATCAACAAACTTTAGATAAACCAGCCCATGAGAAGTGGTCCTCTAAAGTGTTGGACAGAGGATAAAGATTCAGGGCAGAGATAGTCCGGTCTTGGAACCAATTTTTTTTCTTGATGATGCGAGTAGTCTTAACTCTATTAGAGAAACTTAAAATGTGCCTCGCCTCGAAGACTGGCATTTTATAGCAAAACATGCAACCCGTATACAAGATACTTAGCTCGAGACCTGGAATTTCACTCGCAAAGTGGCAAAGCGTGAAGGACCGGTACGTACAAGCGTATTAATACTCTGGTTGTTTTAGATTATGCAAGAGTACAAGCATATTAATATATAGATTTTGCATAATCTAACTGAACAGTTGATGTACTAAAATTTTACAGACTTTAAAAACATAATTGAGAGCACAATTATTTCATTGAACGTACAACATCGTTAGAATAAATTATTCCCTAATGATACAAAAGTTAGAATGTAATACTGTACAAAATCTGGGAACACAAGCGTTAGTTAAATATTTCATTCAATAAAACATATTTAGATAATCAAGCGGAAAGCACTGCATATTTCTATGGAGAATGCGACGACTTCTGAAACAGACCACCAGTTGATATCACCGACAACCCTCTCACCATGCCTGCAATAATTTGACAGCACCAGAATTACCGGCACCGGAAAAAAGTAACAATTTTTTTTTCTTGTGAGTGAACCATCGGTTCCAGTGGGGTCTCATGGTAGAAGCTTTCACGGGTATCTTCCATCAGCAGCAACCAAATGCAATGTCTTTGGCTGCTGTCTGAGTGAGGGGCCGAGTAGCTGTATGTTAAAGCTTCAATTGTTTTTTCTTTCTTTTGGAACAGTGAACCCCCAACCATTTTTCTTCACATGAGAGGAAATGGTCAGGGTATTTGATTTGATTACGTATTTCATTGCATATCACGCACGACGTATTTCCCCTGAACCTTGGTAAATGGCAGAAAAACTGAGCTCGTCTCCTGATCGGACTTTGCCTTGTTATCTAGGAAGAAAAGTGTAAAGGCATACCACACCAACTAAAACGATATAGCATGACAGCAAAATAAGGACTCACTAGATCTCCCAAATGACACATTTGACATTACCTGCTTCATGGCATGGATGAGAGCGTCGAGGTCGCTGAAGTCAGCAGAGTCCGAGTGGGCAACGGCAGGCTGTTGTACCTGAGCGCTGGTGCTGGGCGAGGTGCGGACGGTGACGGTGCTGGTACCCTCTGAACAGCATGGTGACGACCAGCGCAGGCCGCCTGGAGGGAGCACTGCAGGCGTGACTGCAACAGCGCTTTGCTCCGAGTCCCAGCTCGACGGCAATGATGCCGTCGCTACAGGGGCAAATGAAAATGCAGAAAGAGAAAGGCCCTCTGACAATGGCGAGTGGAGTTGCATGTCTGAAGATTCAAGAATGATGGAAGGAGACGAGTTAATGGGGCTATTTGACTCAGCAGACGAGGTTGGATACAAAGACTGGTCAAGAATAGATGCACTAAGAGTTGCCGGAACGATAAAATCTGCAGTAACACTGACACGAATTTCCGCAGAAGGCACGGCTTGGTAGGTTGGAGCCGAAGTAGACACAGCTACAGATGATTCACCTCCTAGAAGCGAATTCGCTCCAGGGTTACGAAAAAGGGGAGTAAAACCAGAGCCTCGAGATGAATTAACAGAAAATAAAGAAGGTAAGAACGCATTAGAAGCAGGGCTGGAGGAAAGATTCGAATTCGTGTTCTGTCCAGTTGGATTAACTACACCAGAGGAGACTGAAGGACAAGACGCAGGAGCGTTGATTTGAACCTCGGGAACAACTTGAATCTCATCAGGGTTGGGGGACGACGACAGCAGCAGCCTGTTAGGAGTGATGATTTGAAGTTGCTGCAGCTGTTGATGCAGGCGCTGCGGAGGTCGGTCTCGGTCGAACGGGGACGACAGAGACGATGTGAGACGATTGGACGACCCTGATGCAGAGGTATAGGGGGCACTAACGGCATCAGAAGACGATGAGGGTCCTGATGAAGGAAAAGAGTTGGAGCCACTCATGGGCACCATGGAAGGAGAAGGAGTCGCATCTGGTGACACCAAATTGATAGGACCTGAAGGAGACGAGCGACGCTTCAGTGCCTCCTTCAGACGATCGTCCACGTCTGGCACAACCTGAGCGAACAAAATATACATTTCCTCCATCACATCCCAATGCATGTTAAAGTTATATTTGATCCCATTAGGTGACTCAAATTGAGCAAATAAAATGAAAATTAAAGTTACACAGCACACTAAATTTAAAGAAGATTACCACCAAGCGGAATAATGGGCCGAAAAGAAGTAAAGCGACGGCATCCAGCACCTCTAAGTTGATTTGTTTAAGGCTCCCTAGCCACGTCAAGGGCGATCTCGAGGAAGAAAAGAAGGGACCATTCAGCACACATCACAAGAAACGCGGAATCTTATGGACAGGCTTGTTCCCACACATATTTCTCTGCACACAGAAACAGTAAGTTAAGAAAGAAGAGGAAGAAAAGATAAAAGATAATCTGCAAAGACATGAAAATCGAAAGAAGTAAAGTGGACACGAAATATTGAAGTCTCGAATGCCTGTCTCTAGCTGAGGTAACCTATTAGTGTCCCCCTGGGGACCCTAGTCACCTGAGCATGAAATAGACAGACCTAACCTAGCCCAATTGCCTATGGAATATCCCGCTAGACGGCTAAAGTAACGCAGCCTAGCACACCACGTTGCTGCCCGCTGGAGTTTCAGCATGCGTTTGGCGCTCGGCCGTGAACGGGTGGGCAACTGAAACCCCAGGGCTCGGCTGCCCTCTAAATCTCTTCTCCAAAATACAAAACTGGCACTCTCCGATATTGTCCTCCTCAGACGTCAGAGCTCGTTACAAGCCCGAAAATACTCGGTGTGTAAGAGCCAAGTAGAAAAGAAAAGAATGATTTTCTCGATTTCTAAAACGTTCACCCACTGGATGGAAACTTTGGAGCCTCTGCAACTCCTTAGCTGTGTAGCGAAGTGGGTGCGTTACGGTACAGGATAGAAGATTCCGAGGCACCGGTTACTTCCTATTACTAAATGGTTTTACTGTCGCTGATCTGTTTAATTTATGTTATTTCATATCTATCCTAATGAACAAAATTATCTCCGTGGTGATATAAACAGTTAGCTGACTTACAAAATTGCTTTAAATACTTTACATACATGACTTCAAGATTGTGAGACATACGGCACGACATAGCATAAGCGAATGAAGCGTTAAAAAAATTTGTACAACTACTATTGCTATTGCTACTACAACTATTCAGCGGCGATATATGAGCTTGGGTGACCAAAATTCTAGATAATTATAAATAATCATGGACGCCCCGGTAAAAAAAGTTATACCGGTGCGCAGTGCTGTTAGCCCCCTGAGGGTTGCCGCATTGCACATCACCTGGAACTTGCGGGGCGAGACACGGCGCGACTCGAGCGCCAGTTTGGCCGGGATGATGGCGGCGAGGCGGCCGATGAGCTGAGAGGAGGCACACCGCGCCACAGGGTCCACCTCCAGCAGTGAGTGGATCAGCTCCACAGTGTCCTCTTTCACGGACTCGCTCCTGCACACACACGGTCATCACACTCGAGAGTTGGGCAACGCTGGGACGTGTCAGAGCGAGCTATGAAGTGGAGCTATCCATATTGTAGAGCTACCAAAGATGTGGAGCTACCAAAAATGTGGAGCAATCTGTGATGTGGAGCAATCTGTGATGTGGAGCAATCTGTGATGTAGAGCAATCTGTGATGTGGAGCAATCTGTGATGTGGAGCAATCTGTGATGTGGAGCAATCTGTGATGTGAAGCAATCTGTGATGTGGAGCATTCAATAATATGGAGCAACTACTGAGGTGTAGTAGTCGCAAGCCATTGATAACTGGCGCTTCAGGAATTTCTGCTTATCTTGCACCGAAAACACAAACATCGTTGCAAAAGTTCGAAAATTTTCCCCTTGACTGACAATGATATAAACTTCATTTTTGTGCTCTCATCATTTTAGATGTGGGGAATTGTTTAGTCATTCGAAAGGGACAAGTTTGCAGCACGTTCACATCACAACTTGGAGAAGTATCTCCAGTTACCGCATGACGGTTTCGGCGTCAGACCTTCCACCCGGGCCGAGCCCACTGGAGTTTCAGCAGCCCACCCGTTTACGGCCGAGCGCTTCACCCGCGCTGAAACCCTATTAGGCAGCAACGAGGCGCATTCGGCCGTGAACCCTCTGCATCTTGGTGAAGTGGTTGCATATTTCTAAGTGTCTCTTCAATGCCTCAGTGTGGAATCTTTTGTCTGTGTGTTCAGCAATGACTTCAATCAGCTGTTGATCATAGTCATTTCTTCAGAAGTCTGGGAAGCACAGTGACCTCGCACTGCCGCTGCTCGGACACTCGGCAAGGAAGCGCTGTACAGTTAAGGGGACAGGTGAGCTCAGGGCGACGTTCCATAGGTAGTCATGAGTAACCAAGGTGGGTCCGATTCTTGAACAGCACAACGTAACCTCCATTCATCAGTTATAGCAGAAAAAAGAGGATCTGCACAGACTGTCGGTTTTAACTTTCAAGAAGTTTATTATTTTGTACCACATTCCATTTCTCTTGCCAAGCTGTAGTAATGAACAATCTCATGGGGCCATACAGGTCTCTCCTGGCCACGCCGAGGTTGTCGGGAGGCCCGTCCATGTTTGCTGCCTCCCTGGTAGCTCTGTACGCCCGCTCGTTTCCCTCCACACCCACGCGCGCCCAGCAGAAGCACACCCTCTTCCCCACGGGAAAAGGCGCACCAACAGCCTCAAGATATCAGACACGATTCGGTACAGGCTAGCATATTGCGAAGCACCCACGCAAAAGATTTTGTAGGGCGCTGACTCAAATTGGCTAATTTAAGTTAGGGCGCCATGAATAGCACAAAGCTCGGCTGAGAAAACTGACATTTTCCCCAAAATCTTCCTGAAGTACATGTTGGCTCGGGTCATGGCGGCACGGTACACCTCATCACTCGACTTGGAGTCATTTGTATTAATGTGTTAGAAATTCGTATGCTATGAGTTGAAATAGGACTTCCACATGGTGGAGGAATATCTGCCTTAAAGCTTCTACGCTGGTTACGTCATTCTTCTGGAACCTGCAGCTGGGACAAAAAGTGATGAGGGAGATCCACCAGATGGGCACATTTTCAATTGCTACCGACAGCACCTTATGCAACAGGAGATGCGTTTCTCAATAGCCCCTCACACTCAAAAAACAAGGGAAGGCAGATGGGAGAAATTTATCGACAAACGCTAACCCAGCCGAGGCTGAGGGGAAACTGATTAAGCTGGGCCAAGCACTCAAGGTTCAGCTGCGCTCGCCAAGCAAAGAAAAGCTTCTCCAGTCTCCGCATGCAGGCAGATGACAGGGACGCTACGGGAAGCCCCAGGACAGAGACTTAGAGCAGCATTCTGTACAGTCCCAATCTTAGATATGGTAGCTTCTCAACCACATTGGTAGAGTATACCTACCAGAGTTAATCTTGGACCTGCTTAATGCCCTGTACAAACACAACGAAGTCTTTGGTCTGATCTGAGCCCCATGAGAAACGAAAAAGGAACTTTAATAGATTCAGTTTGCGTATGCACTCAGCCTTTAGATAGCGCACATGCTCTTCACAGGTTACCCTACTAGCTGTCGAGCCAAAGTCCCAGAACCTGACGTTGGCATCGGATAGGGCACGCGTGCAGTCTCAATACAGGGTCAACAAATCTTTCACGTTAGCTTGCGATATGAAACGCTACAGTTTTCTCAGTGGAGAAGACAAAGCCGTACTCCACATTCCACTGGCTCACCCGATGTGGGTGGCTCGCAGTCTCCGTAGAAATGCAGGTACGTATCGCGAAGAAAAGCCGATCATGAAGTTATTGACGAATAGTACGGTGAACCCGTTGGCCGGGAGGACTGAGGGCATCTCGTTGGTGGCCAAGAGGAGCCGAACGCAGATAATTACGAAACCCAGGACACCCTCATTCTGAACTTCCACTTGCGAGAATTCCGTTCTAATCTTCAAACGGAAGAGACGCTCTTTAATAAATTGCAAGAGACAAAGAGGCACATAATCCCTAAGGCCTATACTGTGTAAGTAACTAATAGTGCCGCACCCCTTGGTGGTATCATTGGCTTTCTTTGAGTCGCAAAAAACGCAGACTGTATGCCGTTCTTGCTTGTTTTTAACCGAGTAATTGCGCAAGCAAGCAATCGCGTCGGTAGGTCCTCACATTCGTCGGAATCCAAACTAGGAAAAGGTGATAATATCCCTGACCTCGAGGAGCATCGCAAGTCTAACATTCACAATTCTCCCACCAGTTTGGTACCGTAAATCGTCAGAGAGATGGGGCGATGACCGATGATATCTGTAGCTGGTTTGCATGGTTTATTGAACGCCAGCCCATTTGCAGTCCAGTGCCTCAGTGGATAATGAGTCGTCCAGATTTTGTTATATATTGACAGGAGTGCTCTTACTGCCGTGCTATGCATCTTCCTCAGCATCTTACAATGAATGCCGTCTGGTCAAGGAGAACTACTTCTACCCTAACGGAATGCTTTATTTTGTTTGGTCATTGTGATGGACTCGTTGGAGTATTGCTCGTTGATGCAATTGATGTCGAGCAACCAGTGGTGTCGAGCAATCAAAGATGTCGAGCTATCAATGATGTCGAGTAATCAAAGATGTCGAGCAATCAAAGATGTCGAGCAATCAATGATGTCGAGCAATCA
>VOMN01134182.1:0-29836 GCA_014899125.1 Orchestia grillus | reverse complement strand
TACTACAACGGGCTCATCAGAGGAGGAATAATACGAAATTCTGGCTTTAACTTCAGTGTAACGGAGGGTAAAGTTAGGCCACGTTCAGTATTCACATGACGATGACTTGTGGTTTGTGGTGGCAAAACTAATAATGAAATCTAATTAAAAGTTTTATTTTGTTTTTATCAGGAATGAATATGTTTTAAAAGTTTTCTTATTTCTTATCAGAAATAAGCATGTTAATTTGTATCAATATATCCCAACCATACGACAAAGTTTTTTTGTGTTAATTCTGAGTCGAAAATTTTAGTGTTGCATTTCCGTTTGTTGCAGTTTTCTTTCACGCTACCCTGAGTTATGGTGTCCGAGTTCCCCAGTACTGAATATGTGAACATTGAAACTGTTTTAATGATTCAACTTGACTTCAGGCAAGGTAGATTTTATCCAAACTTGATATCACTGAAATATTTTCTGGGCCACTCGTCAGCACAACGCCACAGCAAGGCCTGCAGGTTGTGAGTGCGCTCAAGTGATTTCCGGAATCCACTTCTTGATTTTCGTGAGAGAAAGATACTGTTTCAATTATCCACTTGATGCGATGATATTAAAAAATATTCTTGATAAGATGTATTGTAGAAGTTTTCATCCTTGGTGACCATTTTTGCGTGTGTATTTAAACCGAATGATGGGTAAAAACATCAATTTTACCCAACGCCGGTTACGTCTGAGGAGTGGGTGTCAAGGGCAAGGGAAAGACTGGTGAAGCTCCGTGACCAGAGCAGATCGAGGCTAAGGAGCTGGTAGAAGAGAGAAACAAACTCAGCGAGCATTGAAACTGGAATGCCATCAGTGGGTAGTACGGCTTCATCAAAGTTCATGAAGAGAGGTAGGTTTTAAGGTTGTGAAAACTCCTTCATACGTGATACTTTGAGTTAGGAGAAACTGCTCCGAGTAATTGTTTATACAATAAACGACTTGTTCTTAAGAATAACATTGGACGAAAAATACTTTCAAGTTATCTCTTCTGAGACTGGTTGCAATTGAGCGACTTTCAATCGAATTGACTGAAAGTTCACAATCAAGATCTCCCAGGAGTAGGTTACTCATCACCAGTTAAGTTTCAACTTACTTTTTGCACAAAATTTCCATTTTCTTCTGTCAGAGTTTTTTTGATGTCACGTAGTATCACTCAAAGGTTCGATTGTATTTTCAATACAGATTAGGAATAACGTACTTTGCTACGAAGGAATTTTCCATTGTGCACTGGCAAGCTACTTATTAGCTCTGGAGGCCTGTTTGAAATTAATAAAACTTCATCGTTTGCATCCTAAAGTTGTCGAGTGAAAATGATTTTGCCACATGGAGTGAAATAGGCAATGTTCATACTTAGTAATTTCCATTACTCTTAAGTACCTCTTCAACTTTTAGGCTAAACCCGTTCATGAACACATTTTGGCAAGTTTCAGCAACGTATTGGCCAGTGCTATGATATAGAAGAATTTTTTTTGTCAATAGCTTGACAGAAATAATGATAGTAAGGTTAACAATATTAAAAATGATAATAATTCAGGAAGGAAAATAACAATAATACTCTTACAAATAATGCAAACAATTCAACTTAGTTAATATTTGTCATTTATTCACATAGAATTCGGAGATGAAAGAAGCTAGTTTTCGATCTCTTAGGCTAAGATTCTTTGGAAAAAGAATTGTAACGATTTTCGAGCAGAAACTCAAAAATAACTTGACCTATGAATCCAGAATATTCTCTGTTTACTCTGATTTTCAGCGAATTCGAGAGACCATCTGGCCGAAAAAAAACGCTCGGAAATTCTTATGCCGGGAAATATTCCTGAATCAAAATAGGGTGGAGGAGACGTGGCCATCCCTGAATATTAGCCCGCTGTTTCTGAGGTGAAGGAAAAATATCCTGAGGAAAGTATTTGGAGCAATCTTAGGTTTTCGTTGTACTACCAAAAGAAGGAATTGGCACTGAGAGGAACGCAGCAGCCTCAGACGAATTGCTTTGTCATTAATCAAGGGAGGATTTCTGTTTGTGCGAGCTTCTTTTACCTAAGTAGAATGTTTTGCATTGCAAATGTCTTGGTAAGCACCGCAACCAAAGTTCCGGCATGGATTTTCTTAGTAATCCTCGTGCAATTCTCTCCCTGAAAATGGTGCGATTTTGCCGTAGTATTTTGCGAGGGATTCGCATAAATTGCTGTGTTCTTTTCCAGGACAGCAGATGATGGTGAGCGTTGAGAGCCCTTTTCGGGGGCTGGAAACGTCAAGGTGAGATGACTTCGTTGTCTGCTTTTACTGCTCTATAATTTCGTTGTTTACAACAAAATAAATCTACAGATAAATGCGACTGAACAGGTACGTCAATTATTTGTTATGCAGGTGGCACTTTAGAATATTTCTTTTTGTTACTGGTGATGTTTTTTATTTCTAGGTTAATCTTCCACCATATACCTACCAATATTTCAACGGTAATTTTGAATACTCATTGGCAACTTGACAATAATTGTTTGTATTGTAAAAGTAAATCCAGCTATACGTTTGCTACAGAAGTTGAGTAAATTCTCTGAATAAGGACTTGGCTTTAACTGAAAGCCAGCTAAAGAGTTTTCAAGATCAAAATACTATCTACGTACACTTACTACAGCAGCATAAATCTCAACGAAACTAGCTTCATGCCACAATGAATATATCATGATACATTTAGAATGAAAACATTTCATTTATCGATCAATTCTCATGAAAGACTACGATCAAATTGATGGCAAAGAAGGCATTAAAAGATTTTTCTAAAGGTTTTTATTCCTGCATAATGCGGAAAGGCAAAAGTTTAAAGTCGCTTTTTGTCCGAGAAATTTTTACCCCACGAAAAATCGCGTTGCTAGGCAATCACCATTCTATTCGTTCATTTTGCTGATATTGTGATAGTTTTTTGAGAGCATTAAGTACATTTTTCTGTCTAGGCATCAACTTTTATTCTCGAAACACCTGCAAGCAAGTGGAAAAGGCACATGATCTTGAAACTTTTTCCAAGGACAAAAGATTCAATCATTGATGCGACGCTCAAAATTTTACTTATTCGCAGGCCATATAATGAAAAGAATTAATTTCACCTGCATTGATATAAATTTGCCACTAAATTTTGCATTGCATTCAATATTCGTGAACACAAACACAACATACTACGCAGTGCAGGGACTGCTTTGCAACATGGCGTGCGTCCTCTCGCTGCCGCAGTCTACGCACCTCTCAGCTGTCTGCTCTGCCAGCGCCCGAGGTCTTCTTTGCATCTCAAGTTATGCTTTATCTTCTCACATCCCAGTTTGTTTCAATCATGAAGCTTTGAAGACTTAAAGCTCGCAGAAACAGGAAAACTCGCAAGTAATTAGTTGTATTTAAAAGTGGTAATAAGTATTAAAATGTTTCCTGACACGTATTTGTTTGAGAATTTTGTGCATCTCATTCAACTAATAGAATGCTATACGCTCTACCTACGCAACACCTAGATAAAAACACGAATAAATATTGATCTAATGGATAAAGAAGGCAAAAGCAACTCAGATGAAAAGAAAACTTAGATGGGGAACGACATTCAGGTAATCACTTTCAATTAGACCGTTTGTTTGAAATAGCTTTGTCGGAGTTGCTGCTTTGTTAGACTCCTGCAAAATAATCGCCGAGGGGCTGCTTGTTTTTCACAAAAGGGCGAAAGGACAATTGCATTGGAAACAAAGTGGTGACCAAGAGATTGCTTGGAAAATGAAAGCAATTTCTATACGCTCTTTGTCTATGGAGTGAAATTAAATCATGAATTACCAAACAACAATGAGGAAATTTTAAAATTTTAACTCATTTACCCTTAAAGGAGTTCCATTGAAAATTGAATTTGAAAAAAATGAATCTTATTTTCTTATTTTTGATGCAATTTTGATACCATTCGAGGAGATGCACGCCTCGCAAGGGTAACTTTTCCAGGGCTTGGATAACTGGTTATAAAAACAATATAACAATCATGAATGTTCGTGTATGAAAAAAAAATTTGAAATGCCCCAAAGTTGTAGCTAACAACAAAAAAATGCGAAGATGGCTGGTGAAGGCTGGCCATATGGATGAAACTCCGATTTCACAATCGCTTTTCTCTACTGTGCGCAACAGCGACAGGAATGTAAAGGGAGACTGGGGCGTGGGAAGTCAGCCCGTGATGGCGCATCCACGGGTGTGGAAAGCTCAAGAATTAATTCTCGTCACGACTCTCAGTGACACCCGAAATTGATATGGATTCTTCAGTATATAAAAAGGAAATTTCACATTTCAATTACTACTATTAATTTATCCTCTAATTAGTTCTCGGAAAACAGACACAATGGGTCTCGGCCTGTTTAGATTTTTAAATAAATGGATGTACAAAATATAAAACAATTATTAAATGTTTTTATCGGTGAGTCTAACCCCATTCTCACCATTATCCAAAGGGCAAACTTTCTTAGGGAATGAAAATCCGTTATGCATGTACAGTATATGGTGTCAAATGCCCTGGTCTCAACGAAGCGGAATCTTTCAGAATCTCGCTCGTCGACTCAATTTTGCTGTGACATGAATAGATGAAATGGATTGAGACACCGAATCCATCGTTTCAAGTGATATCGCGGTTGCATTAAAGGCCCAGAGTAATGGCTTGTTTAGGAGAAAGAGGCTAATATCAAGCATAGTATGTACGGGAATAATATACTATCGTAATTCAAAGCAGAGACGGAAATGACTGAAATCGCGTGGAAAAGCGAAAATCAAGTACACCGAACCTCTTGACATGAATACATAATTCGAGTATGTTACTGAATCCCGCAGGAAATCTGGTTTTACGTCCCACTGCTCACATCAAAACATCTTATGAAATCGAATCCCTCGAAGTCAATGAAGTAATGCGACAAAATGAACCGTTTTTCTATTTCTATTTTGCCTCCACAGATCATTTAATTACTAAAACTGTCAACTAGAAGAAAAAAGAGTTTCTTTTCTAACCTTTCAACCTTACAAAATTGTTCAAATTCATTGCGAGTCAAAACTCTCAGGAAGTTGCAAATCCTATTTAGTAAAACACTAAATCTATAAGCGAACAACATTTCAATCTTCTTACATCATCATCAGGTTGAAACAATACAGAAGAAATTTCATTTACTCTGAAGAAAATTGAAGTGCTATTGCTAAATTCAAGATTATTCACAGAGTTATACGAGTCTGACATAAAATGGATTTTTTTCAATACAGGAAAATTTCCACTCAAGCTCAACGAAAAGTAAAATGCACTAAAGCTAAATTTGAGCGTAATCATAAAATTGAACGAGCATGGCACACAAGTTGCAATGCACAACGCGGTGCGTGTTAACAGCGTGAGTTACGCCAACAGAATGGAGGACTAGGGTAATGGTTCCGATAACTTACGGTGCTGTTCTATTGAAGAGTTTTAATGCGAAAAACTCAACAGTGTTCTCATTAACGACAGATTTAAACTTATAAATATGCAGGGCCTGAATAATTTGAAAATGCTCCTTTTCGCTAAATTTACGACAAATTTAGGCGTTCATTAATAATTCTTCCTTAGTAGGTTTTGAATTATGGTGAATACGAAAATGCTTAAAATAGAATCTTCATACTTATGAGCATTCAATCGCTGTTTAAGAGGTATTCTTGGGCCACCAATGTAACTAATATTTAGCAACAGATATTCTCTTCTGCCCCTCTTAAACTGGTGAATTCAATTTTTTCTGTCTAGATCGCTGTCTGTTGACGATGATATATTTTTAATAAACAGCTCTTCAATTCATCTGTTACCATTTCAAAAAATTGTTGCTCGCCCCATGGAGAGCTTCATCATCTCTGGTAGTCTTGTGCCAGTAATTCTGGCCTAAAAGCTTCTGTTTCAATGTACTCCTCAGGTCCTCGTGATGCAACCGACGCCAGTTGGAGCTTGAGGGCGAGTTGGAGGGTGCTGTGTTTTGATTGAAGCAAGTTAAAGGCTTTATATGGCCCATCAGACGCCCTGTTAGGCACCAGCCGATTAATGAATTGAGCCTCCTTATGAGGCCGAATCTAGGGCCCCGCTTTCACGTTGAAGCGGCCTCCCCTCGCTGGTTCTTCACGGCGCCCGTTTTACAACCCAGTCATACTTGCTGGGCTGGGGAGAAGTGCGCAATTCTCTTGTTTACTGCTCTAGAAATTCTCAGCTGCATCTGCTACATTGCAAGCGGTCTTCCAGTTCTGCTCCTTTCTCATGGCGAATATGTGATTTCGTTAAGCTATTCGGTCTCAAACAACGAACTCAGTTCTACCTTACTTGAAACAGTTTTTATTTTGCAAAATGTATGAATTGCTTTTATTTCTCACCAAAAATCTGGGTCATACCTTTGCTGTGAGGCTAAAATCAGAGCTGTTGAAACAAAAACCGTGGTGGCCCGACAAGAAATTGATCCCAAGAGTCGAGAACCTCATATTATTCTAGGTCAAAATCGGTTAACGTTGAACATGCAAAATTACATCCACTTCACATCGTGGTAATAAATTCGATTCCATGAGACTGCGGCTCCAACAGTTAAGACACAACCTCAGGGATTGAAGGACCCCTAACCTCGATGCTATCTATGTACAGGTTGTCCCACAAAAAACCGTACTCTCTTTTTAAAAGTATATAATATGTTAACTTATTAACAGCTTTTAATGTTCAGTTTTTAGTTTGATGCAATGATGTGTTCTCGACTGAAAAAGAGTTATAAGAAACGTCAAATTTCAAGAAACATTATTTTTGATAAAATAAAATGGACTGTAAGATACTATTTGACCTGTCCACCACTTCTAACCTGCCTGCCTCTGTGACATTTTTATAAGGGGTCATGTAAAATCAAACGCTTACACATCCCCACCACATACTTGAGACGAGTTAAAGCGCCGTATTACTGCTGAATTTGACGTAGTAAAGAACAATCCACGTATGATAAGATGGGTGATGAGGAAAGTGAGAGACAAATGTCAGAAATGTCTCGACGCAGACGGTTGGCAGGTGAAATAGTATCTTACCGTCCGTTTTATTTGCATTAAAAATGGTATTTCTTGAATTGGACGTTTCTTACAACAGTTTTGCAGTCGAGAAAAATTTCTGCATTAAAATAAAAAAACATTAATATAGGTTACATGTTAGCATATTATACACTTTTAAAAAGAATGTTCAGCATTTTGTGGGACACCCTGTTTACATGCTTCTGTTGTGAAAACCGAAGCAGCTGCAGAATGTTTCAAATTGAAGACAGTGATGTCCCTGAATGGTTGAGGTCAGGGTACATTCGTAGCTAAGGAATTGCAGCAACGAATGGTGCCTCAGCGCATTTAAATTAGATATTCGCACGTTCGTCCTTTCTTTAGTTTGAACCTTTGCTCCTTCGTGCATCATGCTTTTCAATAATTAAATAGGAAAAATTTACAGTATATACGATCAATAATATAATCAATTCCTCATCCGTATCAAGGGTATGGCTTTGTGCTACATCAGTAACAGTTTTTCTTATCAATTGAAAGCTTGGGGAATAAAAGCATTCAAAACAATTTAAGTCGAATGAATTGTAACCGGCTAAAGCTATATGGAATGGACAGACGGAGCTCAAGAAGAGCAGTAAATCGAGAGCGATAAAGACGTGAACGGGAGGGGCTTAGAGATGAAGAAAAACTAAATACTCAAAACCGGAACAGAGAAGAAATCCTCTGGAGAAGAAGCATGACAGATGAAGAGAAATAAAATATTACGAAAAGGATAGCCAGAGATAGAGAAAGAAGCTGCGAAATGAGTGTCAAAGAAAAAATTACGAATCTAAAAAAGCTAGAAATCGATACAATGAAAGAGAGCCGATAAAACTTATTTCTCCTATTTTTTGAGGATGAAAAACAATTGTAGTACAACCAAAGATCCAGCTTCTTATAATTAAGAGTTTTTTTCTGTACAACAATACACAGTTTGTTGGCTGCTTACTTAAATGAGTAAGTCATAGGAGAATTTTACTGAAAGCGTAATTTCATTCTATGTATGCATTATAAATGTGACTGAAGGAATTATGTGGGACTAAATTAACTTTTATTCGATCCAGTGGCACTGATGTGCGGCAGTGATGTAGATAGGATACTGAATATCGTATCTTAACAGAATGCAATCCTAAGGAAAATAAGTGTTTCGTTTAATAGAATACGATACGACATCATTTTGGTCAACACTGTTTGGCAATGTACAGTTGTTTTCAAAAGAAGAACGACGAGGAAAATTTGTGACCCATTACATGCTGACTGGCAAAAGACTATATATTTTAAGAATAAATAAAGTAAGTTCAGTCATTTTTAAAAATCGCGTACGTTACGTAGTAACCGCATGTTCTGATATGAAGAAACACAGGATCATCAGGTCATGACGAGATACAAGATAAGGAAGTGATTCAGCCTAATGTGTTAATCAAATTGAGAAGATTAACCTATTTGTTTGCCAAAATTTTGTCACAACTCAGAATTTTCATTCAATCAGAAAAAGAAGAGCCTGTACTGCATGCAAAAGGACAGGTTTTAAGTAAAGGAATGTTTTTCTCCCTTATCTTGCCATTTAGGGCCGTAAATAATTCTCCCGATATCTGGTCCTCATGAACCTATTGTCTTTGAATGTGCTTCCACCTTGAATGTCTTCAGAAGGGAAATATTGGTCCTCGATAATTCAGAGTAAATTCTTCGCCATTTTCCAGTCCGAGAATTGTAAGAATTTTCCTTAAGCCATTTTTCACGTCTGCGTTCATTCGGGTTTTGCGACGCGAGGGCTGTGAAATTGGACAAATTTAACGAAGCTGGAGCTCTTTTACCTGATGCATATCTGAATTTTTTGTTATCTTTTCATCATCTCATGGAAAAACTGGATGCATTGTAGTTTTGAGATGCATCCTGCCTAGTCATGGACAAAGGAGTTCACTAAAATACATGAGGATTCTGCAAAAATATTTGTGTAACTTAGGAACTGGATAACGCACATAAAAATGGACTGCATGTTTGATAACTTCAGGGCTTGAGCTTCGAATGTGGTTTCTGTTGCAAGATTAATTCCATTTCAATCAATTCCTTATCCTAGCTCGAATTAGAACATTCTTAGTTATTCTACACATTTCACGCATCCACATATAACTGGAATTTCTAAAGTGAAACAACATAATTTAAAAAATCAGTCATCCGCGGTAAAAAGTACTGGGATAGATGGGTACTTTAATTAAATTAGCTTCATGTATAACGAGCAGCCACACTTGTTTTTAAACAATACAGCATCTCATTTTCCTAGAAACGTAAATGAGTGCGCATCCATACATGTCTTGCGAAAACGAGCGGCTACACACAATGAAGGACTTAGAGCTAGGAGCTAACATTATCAGTGAAGGTGGTAGTTTTCATGGCGAGGCAGAGCAGGTTTTGAAAGCGATAGATATATGCACGTAAATAAGCCCCCGGACAAAAATTAGTCCCCTATTGTTTTGCGAACACCCATCATTTCTATTAATTGGTTTCAAAGCTGTGACCGAAGTTTAGGTTATATACAAGAACTGAAGAGGCATAAGTCTTCTCTCAGAGCTGGCAAGGTAAGGGACTTGTTTCTCGGTTTCTTCAAAACGATGTAACGAGAGCAAGACGTATCGGAATGGCAAAAAGGATCTATTGCATTTTGTCTGGCAAACAAACACCCAGTGAAGGAAGTGACGGAATTCTTGCTGGTGTTTAATGCCACACCGTTACGCGGGCCGACCAACAATGGAAACAATCTGGTACAAGCGGCAATTCATAGCAAAATTGTGGACTGAAGAAGATTCTAACCGGGAGGGACCACCGCCATGTGTCCGTCTGGATGCACCGGGTGTTCACTACTAAATTCTCCATTTATATTTGTTTTTATATTAGAATTTGCGTTTTTTTACGCTAATTTGCTTTAGATGTAGAATTTAGTACAGTTAATTGCGCGTATAAAGCTTCGGTGGCCGCTGCTTTATATGCAGCCCATTTAAGTATGAAGGTTACTCCTCTGAAGGCGTCACTCCTGGAGAGGCAGTGAGAATGTTGAATGGTGAAGTTACATCTGTACTTGATTGTTTCATAACTTGTTTTGGGTGATGTTTGGGGTACATTACTGTAATTTAATGTCTATTTGTGAGGAGTTTTAAAATTGATGATTTAGAATAGTGAAGTGTTTTTGCGTATGCCATTATTTGTCAACATCATGCATTTCCTATTCCGCTCGAGTATCAGGAGAACAACCCCCCTCGATTTAGTGGCTGTGACGATAGGAGAAAATATTTTTGATTTTAAGCTTCCTGAAAGTGAATTTCGTCACTGGGATTACTCGCCTGTGTACACCTTCTTCCTTCCATGTCACCCCAGTGCGGGCACTTGAGGCGAGACTTCACCGACTTATCGGGCCCTGATGGCACCTAGATATGTTGTGGTGCCGTCGTAGTCTAACCCTGAGAGAGGAATCTCTCAGTTCCCCAGCGGGCAGACCTGCTGACGCAGTTCGGCCTCGGCTACAGCGGCCAGCAGCGGCATTGGCAGCACATACGCATCGACTCCGCAAGCGGTCACAGCCTGGCACTCGTGCCAGCCGTGCTGCAGTCATTACGGCGCTGATTGCCCTCTCCGGCTCCCCGAGTGGCAGTCGTAGAGTGGGTGTGTTGGGGAACATCTCCGTCAGTCATCACGGAGCGGAAGACGGCGCTGGCAGCAACGAGTCCAGCCCTTGGGGTCAGGAAGGTGCGCGGAAGGCACATATTTCTAGCGCAAGACTCCAATACACGCAGTGTAATCGTGTGCTCCTTAAATCTCAAGCCTACTGAACTGAAATTTATATTCATTCTAAAACACTGCTAGATTATTTAAAAATATTATCTATAAACGGGAGAAGTAGCATTACTAAAGGCTTAAAATTTGTCCACGATGTTTGTTCTCATAGAATATGTAATTCAAATAAGACTGGTAACCAAATAGAAACCTGAAGAACGATTCAAAACCACTCTTTAAAATTAAACTTCTCACTACAGCTGTGTGGGAAATGCATCATATTATCATTTTAGATAGAGCATGAGTATGTTGACAGATTATTTACATCGAATAACTGAGTTCAGAGGTGGAACAGACGCTTCTGAGTTTGGGTATAGAACTGAACATCCGAGCGAAGTATGATGGCGAACTGACAGCTTAATTTAAGAACCAACTTCGTCAGAGTGAAGGAAAGTGCGGGTGGTAGATTGGATACAGCATCAAATTAAAAAAGAACTGGAGAAATGATACGATGAAGAGATATCTAAATGCTGTTTTTTGATGGCAAAAAAATGTTGATATCATAATTGTGTCGAATATGTGTGTGATGATTTGCTAGTTCAGGTTGAATCGATTGGACAATACGCTAGAAATAAAATTATAAGAACGCTCAAAATATCTCACCCAAATTAGAAGAGATTTAACGGCTGATAACGTTCGATACTTGAAAACGTGTTTTTCACATAAATTTCGAGAATTTAGGGGGTTTGAGTCAGATATTTAGGTAGTCGTAAGCTCTAAAAGTATTAGTATTCACTCTTAATGTTACCTTCATATGTGTTAACACATGAATACCCTCAAAACATTAAAGAGTAAGCGTTATTTTCTTAGTCGAATTCAATGCACAAATATTCAAATTGAATGAGATTCAGTTAAAATTAAACTAAATTTTACTCGAGGCCATTGCAGTCTCGTATTCGTCCGCGACTCCGTACGAGGGCGCACAGTGAGTGATGGCCTGAGCTGTGCATTGACGTACACCACTACACAGGGGCTTCGATGGGGTGCACAGCTAACTGTACATAGTACACCCCGACCGCTGTCTCATACTTAGAAATGGTCATATTTGACGCTTGATTAACTCAAATAGCGTCAGACGGATTGCGCCAATGATCGATGATCAGGGCAGCTCGGCACCACTTGAAATACTGTTTAGCATTTTTCAATAAAGCAGGTCGATTTCTAAGTTTGTTTTCTTATCATCATACCTTAAAAATTGTGTATCAAACTATCTGTGCATTAAATGTGTGTTTATTTTCTTTTTAGGATTTTCTCCTGAAGGTGAGTGTTGTCCACGCTCGAAAGGTCTGGGTTTTATTAAAATTTTATGGAAACAAGATGTTTTCTCATAGACTTTCTAATTATTTTCATAATAAAGTTGTGATTTCCCTCTACTAAATCTATTCGAGAAATTTTATTAAAAACATGAGCATGTTTATGCTCACATGCTACTTCACGTATAGCAAAAGTTTACTGGGATATATCTAAATTGTGGGATACGCTTAAACCTTTACGATTCTGGATGCACTTAATATCGATTTCACGATTGTAAATTGACTGCAATGGTTCTCTACAGATCAATTTTGTCCTGTCCAATATTGAGTGGCGCAAAGTCTGCATCCTGCGGTAGGTGGATTATGCAAAATGAGTTTCATCGCACTCGCCTGACTGGCAATTTCGGAAGATCGTTGTTTGCTCCGTTCCCTGCAAAGTTGAATGGCTAATTGCGTCATTTCGCAATCGTTGAGAATATTCTGAAGGAATCCAATAGTCGTTACCGGTCGGTCGTGCGCACGGGAGAGCGTAGAATAGGAGTTCTCTGGAGTGAGCTCTGGGGGAGTTTTGTACGGGTTTGTCATGCATCATTCAGAGAGCTTTGCAGTTTACAGGAAAAAATATAACCTAAAGGGTTGTATCAGTTACCCATTATTATGATTTATGCGCTGCAGGGATGCAGGGGACCAGATTTGAGGTAAATTTTCGTGCATTCACGATTAGCTGTCATGAAGTCTTTTTTGCCCTAGCGATAATTTCGTTAAGTCTCGACTCTAAAGTTATATACAAACAATCTAGTCATAGTTTTCCCTTAACGATTAGAGTTTTTAAGTTGAGTTTGGCAACGTTAGCGTGTTTACTTAGAGCGGCAAGCGAAGGCGCCGCTGCGTGCCCGAGTTCACTTTAGTCTGGGAACAACAGCAGTCGTTTTAGGCCTCACCAACATTTTTGCGTTCCAACAAAAACTGAACCGATTCTTCAGGAGCGAGCAATTTCTTTTTGAAGCTCATGGAAGA
Source organism: Orchestia grillus (assembly GCA_014899125.1). Classification (NCBI taxonomy): domain Eukaryota; kingdom Metazoa; phylum Arthropoda; class Malacostraca; order Amphipoda; family Talitridae; genus Orchestia; species Orchestia grillus. Next base: position 16,676 of record VOMN01134182.1, on the reverse strand, counting down.
GAATAAAGCATTTCTTTCGGGCCCGGAAATTTTTTGATGCTTCTAGTGGAGAACGACAAGAAGTTGCTTGTCTTTGAACTTGCTCAGACGCCAGCACCAGCTTGGAAGAATTGGCAGGAATAAGCTGATGCCGTTGACGCCGAAGCGGCCTGTGATTCGGAATGGAGGGCACGAGCGTCGGTATCAGGACTGCGAAGTTCTGCGCAGTGCCGCATTTCGCAGCACATTTTTGACGGATAACCTTTGCGTTGATTTAACTTTGGGATTTTTACAGAGGCGACTCGGAGGCAGAGCAGAAACTGCGCTCGGTGTCCTACATTTCAGCTCACAACTGATCAAATCATGATGTTGGTCACTGCTGTTCTAGTCTATATTTACGATTAAGAATGAGTCATCTGCACAGAGTATATTAAAGTTTTCTGTTTGGAGCGAGTATGCTGTCAATTATTTATGTATTTATGCATGTAGCTTCTTTAATAGTCTTCAGTACTGTGAAAGGTGAAATTGATGAAAAGAATGGAGTGGTTTCAAATATGAACAGTTCTTCAGCATTTTTTTCTTTCATGCCAGACTCACTATTCGGCATTGAACCCATTTAGTATTGCTGTAAAGAAAAGAGTAATGCGTGAATTCAAGAAATTACTTTCAAATTTCTTTCTAAAGTAACGTTAAGTTCGTGTGGTGGGCAATGCGAGGAACACGTCAGTGCTTGTCAGAAAACATAGACTGGGCAAATTAAAAACTATAACGAAGTGCATATCTCATTTAATTCCCTCTGTGAAGACAGACTGACATTTAGAGCAATGCCATTATTAATGATAAAGTTGATACGCTCAGTAAGATGAACAAGATGTTTATTTTACAGGTCATTGACCTAGAATCTCATTAGGGAGAGAGGATAAAAGAGTTATTAGGGCCATGGCTGTGGCAGTTGAGCGTTGGGGCACACTCCTGCTGGACATCTGTTGTATTGGTGCCGTAGTCAACGCTGAATGATCTCGAAACAGAAATTGGCGGCAAGTGGTATTGCTGGATAGGAATTGAAGGTACGCTTCTTCTCAGGAATTTATGCTTTGCATAGAGCTTCGGTATATTCAAGTCCTTCGTTCGTATAGAGCCGAAAAATGAGTTTTACATTTTATCCTGTTAAGGCTAAACGTACTATGACAATAACGAGTAGTTCAAAGTAGAATTGGCTTGAGAAATGAATTGATAAGTATTAGAAAAGTGGTGCGCGTTGCTTATTTGCTATATTTACGTCTATTAAAGCAAATGCAAAACTGTAAAAAACAAAAAGGATGGAATTTCATAAGCACGTTGTAGCTTCAGATTTTATTAATTTGAAAAACATTCTTTGATTATAAATATCCCTTCAAAGAACCGTGCTTTAAACTAAATATATTTGCTACATATTAGTCGTACAGCGTCTCAAGGTGTTAAAGGGAAGATAATTTTTGGAAGCATTCCATGTACTGGTAGTTAAATTCTTTCGCAATAATACGACGCGTGGCTTCATTTGGTGTATATAAAAAAAACAATTTTAAAGTTCGGATTCTCAATGGACTACGCGTTCTGGCTCATACTTTGCTGTGCGTCCTCTCCATCAGGCTGCGTGGAGCTCTAAGGAACATCGCGTGGTGTGGCGTACGGGCCAGACGGTATCGAGGCCTGAGCATCTCTTCTCGTAAAGCAAACTCTATATTCTAACGAGAATGTACTGTTGCTTTAGTCAGAAAGAGACCAGACGGGAATATAAACAACTGCATCAAAGTAGCAATTTAGTAATATTTTAATTTCACGCGTACTATTTTCATTGCGAGGTGGCGAGATTGTATTGAATTTCTTATACATTGAAGCGTAATTTCTTATGTTCTAACGTAAATAGTGGGAACACAGTGAAATTTTAGACAACCAGTTTAGGCACATTCGTCAAATGAACAGACCAATGTTATGGCAGGATTGTAGATCCAGTCAAAAAAGGTTTGGACGTGTTGTCATATTTGTGCTAATAATCCGACACTTCTAGGATAATGATTGGTATCTGTTTTCCTTCATAAAATGAGATGCCTATATAATTTGAATAACTGAAGTTTGACAACCCACAGTGCAGGGCCTTGTTGCACAGATTCAAAACAATGTATAACGATACCATGTCCTCTGGAACTCTAGTAAAATAAGGGCCAAAATTTACTGCACCTTCAGTATCGGGACTTTCCCTTGCATTTGCGATCCACCCAGAAAGAAAAAGTAAAGGATCTCACGGAAGAGCTGGCGGGCTTTACGCGAGAGTACACAAAAACACCGATATTCTGGCGTCGCTCTTCAGAGGAACTCCAATTCGTCAATGAAGGCCTGAGTGGAGGATGAGACCGCTGACGCTCGCTCTTCCATCCATATGAATGAAGCTCGAAGATGAGACGCGACTTGCCGACTTGACGCAAACATCCCAAAAGTCGGACCTCCGAGAAAGCGCCTCTAGATTCCTGAAAAGATAGCGACGTTTTGGGTTCACTGAAAAGCACCCAATTCGAGATAAGTGAAAACTTACACAGCGCAATCACTTGCGAATGCTGCAGCGTTAGTGAGAGTGACTCACGTTCGTAAATATGGGGAGTGGAACTTCCAGTCGTAACGAGAAGGTTTTCTCGAGCCGAGCTCAAGTGACATTCTGTCTCAGTGCTCGCACTTCAGAGATATTCAGAACCGTATTTTGCTGAAGTATTGGGAATAGGTCGAATGCATATGAATGCGGTTTCGTGTATTTGATGACATGTGTACTTGTGATTCATGGTATTTTTAGAAACACTTTGAGAATACCATGAATCTCAAAATGCTTCCAGAAGCATTAGTGTGAGCTATGGGAATATTTATGCGCACCCATATGTTTTAGATGCATGCAAATTTTGAATACTTATTTTACTTTTCAGTGTGATTTATGAATTTTCAAACATATTCGTGTTCGATATCGAATTCACGAGACTCCTGTTTATCTCGCTAGTGATCTAAAGTCTTTTGGAAAACTTTTGGCCAATTGATATAAATCTTGAATTCACTTGTCATTTCTACTTGCAGTGAGCTCTAAACTTCAGTCATTTCAGCATTGGAGTCGTATTACTGAAGCTTATATGTTCCAAGTTGCGTAGAGGAGTGGAAGACTCAGACAAGACACCGTTGTGTGTCGGATAACTTTCATTATAAATCACTCTGAGACTTTGACCCAAAGTTTGGAATCACTGGAGCCATTTTTATGTTCATAAGTCTTCATATCTTCTATGTTTTGCAAGCTAGTTGCATGTTAAACGCAGTTCTGGAGAATCAATCTTCTTGTTTTGAAGGACACGACTGACTGCCGCGAAGGCGCCAGCGTGAGCCAACACCTTCGAAATGTTGAGCTTGTGAGCTTCCCTTTGCCGGCTCTGAAAGATTGATTGCCAGGCTCAAAGTACAGCAAAAGTCATCATAAGTTCACAATTTCTTTGATATACTGATCAATACGAAGCATGATGAAAGGTATTCGAGCGCCGACCTCGTAAGTCCACTCTGAGTCTTTTAGATTTTGTGTTCACATTTCACCAAAGAGACAAGCTCGTATTTCGAAAAGTCAGCCCAACACCGATTCTATTCAATGAAGCATACATCGATCTTTTATTCCGGAATGATTGACATTTCTTGTCATTGCCTAAATCCTCCAATGTTAGCAAAATTTAAACGTAACACATTTTGAAGAGCGCTCCTAATACTCTTGAAACATTGCTTCAAATCTTGGAATACTTCTCATGGATTGCTGATTCGCAGTTTTTTTTGCAGCTACTTGGTTTTGATTTAAGAATGAAGAACGAACTGTAGATGTATGTTTGATCCTCTACGATGAATTTTTTCGGTGAATTTTACTTCCTTTCTTTGCATATCCTGAAAGAGCATAGAAACAAGTTTCTATTAACTTGAACGGAGTCGTTTTTGTGTGTGTGGAAACTCGTCACATGCCAACATTGTTCTTAATTAATCGAGCAAACAGGTTCACATGGCCAATTTTTATCTAGAACTCAGAGACAGTAATTCGATGCCATTCTGTAGCGTGGTTGCCCGTCCATCTCCATTAGTTATCCTATAATGGACAAGGTTGTGCAGAACTGTCATGACTTGAAATTTGTTCGCCATAGTCTCTGAGATGTGGGCACCAACTCAGCATCGTGTGCTGTTTCTTAATTCGTTTCTTACTTTTGGTGTTCCCATGGAATGCACTTTTCCCGTATTAAAAAGCTCTCGGCAGAATCTAACGCCTATTTTGATAATTTTTTTTTGGCCTCGGTTATCGTGATGACTTAGTCAGCCTTGCATACTTTATTATGACTATGTTAGAATAAGTCGCTGATGAATCCTATCTAAATTTATAAGGCGTAAGAAGCTCCCCCACTCGCCTAGTACTTTACTGACGCGAAATATGTCCAAATATCCATTTTCAAATTCAATTTTATTTCAGTTCGCATGCTTTTTACCTCATCTTGTGCGGTCGGAGTCTTAATAAAATCAGACCCTCAGTTCAAAATTTTTCACGTGGCACACGTTCTATTTCTTGTTATATTTAATACCCAGTGGTACAAACAAACTCTTACATGCCAACAGGACAGCGTCTGAGGACATTTTGGATGCATGAGAATAGAGAAAACAATGCGCTGACGACATTTTTAATGCGCTTAGTATCGCATAAAAGTATCAAAGAAAATTCTTGCGATAGACTTTCAAATAATTCCTCAAAATTCATTCATAACGTTCAAGTTGTCATAACAAGGCTCTCAGCTGCTTACAATTTGCAAATGTTATGTTGAGTTGAGGCCGTGCTGTAGAAACAGACGGTTTTTAGGTGGGCTGACCATGGATCGCAGGCAGACTGCCAGAACAAGAATGTGCTGTTTACTTTATGAAAGCGCTGCAACGTCAAGCATTTAGTGTCTTGGTTTGGCTTTCATTTTCAACGGCGTTCAGTGATCAATGGGGCTTTGTTGCTGTGGTAATTGCGAAAACAGCCTACAGGTGGTACCCTATGCTGGCGTGTTGGCGTGTAATGCAGTTGTGTCAGATGTCAAAGAACTATTTCTATTGTACATAATGTCCTCAATTCAGACGTTAGCCCATAACCTTATTCAACGGTTGATTTGTTAACCTCATGAGACCCGCTTCAGAGTGAAAGGAACAGGTCTAATTACTGCCAGTTTAAATTTAGAAGGCTAACAGATTATGTCAAGAGCTAGTGGGAGAAGGAATACACTCAATATTTTTCTGCTACTTGGGGCATTTGTTTATTCTGTGGGATTTGTTTTATTAGAGGTTTGCAAACAGGGCAATATTCACACATGTTAACACAAGTTCGTGTGATGTCTACCAGACTCGTGTGATGTCTAGCGGGCTCGTGTGATGTCTTGCAGGCTCGTCTGATGTCTTGCAGGCTCGTCTGATGTCTTGCAGGGTCGTGTGATGTCTAGCAAATTTCGTTCAACATTAGCAGAGGCTCGAAACGTGCAAACTCAATGTTTTTATGATTTTATGGCAACAGCCAATTAACGTAAGTACTTTTGTCATGCTTTAATACCAATTCCTACCAACCGTTGAAGAGGCTAGTTAAATTTGTTAGATAATTGTTTCATCGCTCATGGGGATGTAATGTGTACAGTAATTTTTATAACAGAGTTTGTATCATATATGAAAGAGAGACAGGCGGCAGAGGTGTCGTGGGCGTCTCCTGATCTGCAGCTAAGAAAGACGCTGTAATTTGCAGAGGCATTAAAAATTGGCCAAAAATTTTTTTATTATCTTCAACTAGAAATTAGAACGCTTACTCGAAACTCCAGCAATTCAACTTGGCAGGTGCCTCGTAGAGATCGACGAGACTGGCATTGTGTAGAAATTGAATTCAATAAAAAAACAATTTTTTATTGTCAAATATACCTTGCAGTCATATCTGTGATCTTTTATTCACGATTGACAAATTCACCCACACCAATTTTGAGAATATTTTTGGGCTTCAATTAAAATAAATCCGAACGTTTCTGCCGGAACCCTTGATTCCTCATCATGGATTATTCCGTTGCGATTGCAACATCAAGTTGTTGTGCCCTAATAGAAATTTCAGCAGACTTGGTGACTTGAGGTACCAACCTCCAACCAACGTCACAAGCTTCGAGATCAGCGGGACGAACTGTGTGCCAGAGCTCACGGTCCTGCGGGACAGCAATGTTTTTGCGACTTTCTAGAGCTGGATATTTTCAATTCCTTTCCTGTGAAATTCTTCGCGGTTGAGTAGAGTATGACACCACGAATAAAAAGTTAGCATTTTACCTAACAGGATTTTAAACCATTTTTCGAACGCTGCAACTGTTTGAACCTTTTATGACACCTGATAAAACAGTTGGAGGTAAAAAAATTCCACACAAGGTGCAAATCCATAAGCCGATGGCATGGCTCTGGATATTTCTTCTAGTAAATGAACAAGCAGAACACCGCTAAAATGACGAGTTCACTTACCCCCTTGCTAGTCTCCCTTCCCAGTACAATTCAATAAATATTTCGTTTCATGGAAGTTTCGAGCTGCATCCGTAGTATGATGGTGGTATAATTTTGGGAATACGCATTAGTTACGCTTCAAGAAGGGATTTTATTTATTTTAAATTCGTTGTAGAACAACTAATTTTTACTGTACGTATAAATTTATTTTCTCTTAAAATACTTCACAAATTAATTTCGCGTGAAGAAATTCCTAGTAAGAATGAGATAGCAGCGAACAATCGTAAAAGCATTTCACTTAATATACCCAAAGAAATAGAGTTGCATTATGGTGATATAGATTTGCCAAATTAAGAGTTTCATTTGACATGTTTTATAAAAGTTTCTTTGTTGAAAATGAGCACATGTTCGATATGTTCGAATCAAATGTTTTTACTATTGTTCGTTGCTATCTCATTCCCAGCGATTAGCAAAGGAAACGGGATATACCTTGTATTATTCATAATTGTGGGGAAGAAGAGTACAAAGTTTAACGAATATATGAGAATAGATCCCGCAAGATGAAAAACAAAGGTAGACTACAACTTTCTGTGCAAGTGCAACGCTTACACTATTATATGCCCAAATTCTCCGTTAGAAGCTACCCCGAATGACTTTGCCAAACAGTAACTTTCACAAAACGTGGCGAGTGAAACTCTTGATTCGCCATTTCGAGATCACTATAACACAACCTAATTTCATTGGGAATATGAGGTGAAATTTTTCCATTGTAGATTTCGTTGAAAATGAGTACATGCACGAAACGTTCGAACTAATTGTTTTTGCGATTTTTCTTTGCCATCTCATTCCCAGTGAATTTGTCACTCAAAATTTGCTACGCATTCATCTACGTAGAATTCCTAGCTAGTTTTAATGAAGGAAGCAGAATGCAGGAACTGTAATTTGGGTAAGAACAGTAACCGTCTTTTCGATGAAGTGTTTGAATGATGGAATAATGGCTGTTGTACAATGCTTACGGCGGAGATATTACTATGCAGTGGTGGTGAATTAAAAACCATTCATTGGTTACGTGTATTGTGCACTTGAAAAGACAAGGGTTAATCACTTAACTAATAGTAATGTAGAAATCTTCAAAAAATTCATTGCTAGCATATACTTTACCAGGCTTTCCCTATTCGGATATGTCTGAGTATTTGGGGTCCAGGCTCTTCTATGGCGACTGTGGTCTCGTCTGTGTAATACGTTATTAAAGATGGTACTCTCTTATCAGCTACGGCTGGACTACATGGTGATATAATAAAACAATTTACAGATTTAAGTGGAATGCAATTAAGAGTGCAGCGTAGGACAATATACCCTGACAGAACGTTTTAGCTCGGACTATTATTGTACGTATTTGTAGTACAGGATTGCATTAACTCACACAAGCAGTTGGCTTATGGGGCTCTCGAGGAATGTTTGATGTCTTACTATCACCCAGACATAATTGTGCGAGCAATATGCGAGTATTCCACAATCGCTCGCTTTATTTGCAGGTCAGTGTTATTGTCTTCACTGGTGGCCAGGAAGAGACTCACGGAATGCAGCGGCGACCCTGTGAGCTGCGAGCGATAGATGGACTGCGAAGGCGGCTTCAGAGCCAGCCTCGACACATCAAAAGCAACTTTGGCGTTTGAAGTTCCTGCAAGTGACAATGGGAGCACACGACCTGCTCCAACACTGTTTCCTCCTGCGCCTGTACAATTGAAATTCCGGGCTCAATTGGTGACGCTTTCAACCTGCATTGCTCACTGGTACTACAAAAATGTCAAGTGTGACTGTTGAACCTGAGGCATAACTAAGGGCACTTCTGTAGAGGACGTTTCTCTTCAATTCTTTCTCAATTAAATGAAGAGAAACAATTCGTAACTGATACAACTAAAGAAGAAAATTTTTGACTTACGTATATGAACAACATTCTTAATTCTTGTTTTGTTTTCAGACTACTTTTTAATCCGTGTTACTTAATTAGGATTCAATCGGTCTCATGATGCCGATACTGTTCGTGTTTCGGAATATTCGACGACAATCTGTTCTCTCGTTTTGACCTAGAGGGCTCGGATTAAAACCTCATCGCTTTAGTGCAACCCTCGCTAGTCCGACGTGCGACAAATGCTCCATGATCGAACGGGTTTGGGCAGCTCACGTGGCTCTACTCATTTGTCTACAGCGAATTAAAATGAGGACGGTAAATTGTCCAGCCGCGTATTGACGGTTCATTGCTCGAATTGTTGCGGCACAACACGTAAAACTCATGTAATTTAATAGCCGAGCTGTTTATGGAGCAAAGGAAAAAATAGGATAATTTGTTAAACAGGAACATTGAGTGTTAGTGTCGGCACGGAATTTACTTCGAAATGAACAGTGCATTCAAGAAACTCGCTGTTAAAACGTTTTTTTTTCTAACATGTTGGGTGTCACGCCCCAGACTCGTGTGAGTGCATCTTGATGTGCTTCTTTAGATCCGAATTGAGTTGTGGCGAGGCTTGGCTGGTTCTCCCCAGCGCTCCCGGGCGTCTGAGCGGTGGGGCCCGTGTGAGGGACTGAGGGGCCACGGACGGCGGCGGGCCCACATAAACGCAGGCGATCTTCAACAGTTGATGTATTTATTTTAAGCACCATTTGATGTCTGCTCAAAATTTTCCGTTTCAAGTATTCGAGATATGATTGAGCTCTGACGTCACACGCGCATGTTTCGAATACTTGAAGCCAAAAATTTTGAATGCAAATCAAATGGTGTTAAGAATCAGTACGTCATATGTCGAGGATCGCCTGTTTTCTCGATCTTTCACTCTTTTTACTTGGTAGATCAGTAACACTTGACATTAATATTGGTACGGTCGCAGCGTGACAAAAAGTTTCATGCGTAACTATTTACAGAATTATGTAGAGTATCTCTCCAGTTGTTACTCCTTTCCATTGGATGCCCTGCAAGAAATTAGGAGTCAATGATTATCCTTAAAATTGAAAAATCAAACACTTTTTAATAAACTTTTAGTCTCTAGCAGTTCATTTCGACATAGAGTGGTCGAATATTAAGTTTGTTGTGTAACATTAAGTACAAAAGCACACGATGGCTGATATTTGCCCTAGAGCTCAACCTAAGAATTTCTGTTTGCCAGAAGACGATCGCATGATCAGGGAAGCAGGTGCCGGGACCGCGAACTGAGCCTCCCGAACAAAGCTCGGCGCTGAGCAGTTCCTCGATCGCTCGGCTTGACGCTTCCTTACTTCCTTGCCCTGCGCTCAACAGAACGGTCCTTTTTTTAGTCGAAGGATTTCCGCACAGTTGATTCGGAAGCAGCAGATATAGAGAGATTCACACGTCACAATAGTGAATTCTCCCCTTTTCTGTTTTTTCAAAATGAAATTGTTCGGCAAGAGTTTTTGAATGGCTGAACTTTGAGCTGTCATAGGCACGCTCCGTGCAGCGGCAGCAGCCTCTGTGCCAACGTTTGTAATAAATTGTCTTTTTTGTTCTCCCTCGATGTTTTGCACGAATGCCAACAGTGATGAATTGCCCAAAGATAGAATTAGTAAACGGTGTCGATGAATCTGAGGCTTCCGCTTCATAAGAACGTGAGAACGGCGAGGGATCTCAAAGCTTGTTCAGACACAGGCCCACTGCTCCTGCGCCTCGAAGGAAGTAATTTTTTAATTTTGAGCCCGAAAATTACGTTCTAAGATATATACAAAATAAAGATTGAGTAGTAAAACTGGGAATTATTATGACCCAAAATTATACCAGACAACACACAAAACGTTTGTTAGAGAAAAAGCACGAGTTCGGGAAAATTTCAAAATAAAATCGACGAGTGAATCCTGTCCTCCAACTGTGGCTCGGCGGGACTGCGATTGGGTGATTGAATGTCACTGTTTTTCTCTAGGAGAGCAAGTAGTACATTTCTATCACTAAATTATCAAACATTAAGAATTGAAATATTTTCGAATGCTATTGTGGATTTTTTTTGTTCTTCGATGATTCTCGGCCACATACGGAGACTATATTTTTATCATTGTTTTCTTCAGAAGAATATAGTTTTCTTTCAGTATTCGTATTTAGTAAACGCGTGCAAAGTAAGCTCTGCAATATTTTGTTATCCAAAGCAGACGCGTAACCCCATCAATATATAGTGTTTGATTTCACTGGATGATGTGATCACCGGGAAAGATGAAAAAAAAAACGATTAGCTAAACGAGGTGGAGCAACAAAGTCTTTATGTCTTCAGCAGAGCTTGGATGTCGAGTGTAATTTTCCACCGAGCCAAATGTCTTCTTTTTGAGTGAGTCTACCGTCAGTCGTCATTGTTTTGTCTCATCTCGTCTACACTTCGTAAGTTATCAGCTCTTGGTTAACTCACCCAAATACACAGGTATTACAAAAAATTTTTTGCAAGATCATATGGAATACCAAAAAAAATCTGTATCTTCAGGGCTTGCATCCTTGATCTTTAAGCTCACGGACTTTGCCTACAGTCCAATTTTCATGCGATAACAGCTATGAATTTTACAACTGATAAATGACCTGGCCAAGGAGGAGCTCTTTTCTCACCAACAGACATACGACAGGTAGATGAACAATTCACTGTTTAAAATATACTGTTTTGTTTAATTCTATTGTTTGTTACTAGGAATGCAATATCTAGTCCCATATTAGCTTACGAAGTTATTTTTATTCATTCATTGTTTAATATATTTCCCTCCATCAAGCTTAGGTCAGCCAATTAACGATTGACGGAAGTTCTTTTCTTCTATGAGTTGCAATTAATTTGTACAACTTGCTTTGCTAGCGGCTTTTGAAATATTAATTGCAGTACGCATATTACGCTTGAGGAAATGACCGAGGTTGTTAAATGAAAATTGATTGATTAACTGATCGGTTTAACGATAACTTAATAAGTATTGATCACTTGATTAAGTGAGCTTAAATGAATTGTTAAAAAATATAACTAATTTATTAAATGATCTTTTGATTGACCCATATACAAAGATGCCATTAATATTAGATAGCTCTAGTCTTCGACTGTCAGCACTGCATGCAAAGTTGATGAAATCTGAGCTGATGGTATGCAATGGAAAGAAGGGCATAAATGAATGCGTAATAAATAAGAAAAATCAAATAATCAATGTCATAGATGAATTGATATATTTAAACATCAGCAATGTCCTCATCATCGTGACTCTGAATTTAAAATTATTTAGCAAATACTACATTACATTAGTTAAAAACTTTTACTTCCGGTATCAGAGTCATCCGACCGGCTGTTGGCATCCACAACCCCTCGAGGCTCGAGGAAGGCTGGCTAGGGACAGGAGAGGCTCATTCCTGTGCTTTTGACAATCTCAAAACCTAGACTCATTTATAGAAACACAAATTTTTTTCACGACACGGTAGTATTCTTACTGACGGGCTGACCTTTATAAACAGGTCAGTTGAGCCCTACACAAGCTGATAACAGCACAATCAGGTTATACCGACGTATTTAGGATGGTGCAAAGAAGAAAACCTATTTTTAAATTGGTATATTTCACAACCTATCAAAACTAGATGTTTTCTGTAAGCCCGGTTTTGTACGTTTACTTTTTCTTCAATTATTCTGAAAATTTAACAAAGTTACAAATGAAATTTTAAATTCCGCATCCAATTAAGACAAAGAAAAAAGAGCTACCGTTTTTTATACCTGAATGTTTATAACAGGGCAGGGAAAAAAAACATTTTCAAATTATATTATTTTATAAGCTACTAAAGCTAGACGTTTAATACGTGTATTATTTTTGGAAGTGTGCTTCTTATTTCAAAGGTGGGAGATCAATTCTCTAAGTCATGTTTTTTATTTCTTTCTCCACATACTTGTAGTCTTCTTTGCATTCCTTCAATAACTTTTTCGAGCAAATCCTGATTTCTTTTCAGTAAATTAACTTCATTTTCAAGCCTTTTTTCAAGTTACCAATGTTTTCGGGAGGAGAAAGTACCATTTGCTCCTGCGATGGCCTCACAGGAAATAATCGTAAGGTGTCCAGCCCCGCGATCTGAGTGGCCATTCAACTGGATGATTCAGAGCGATTATGCGAGACGTGAAAACATTAGGCAGCAATTCTCTCGCTGCATGACTCCTATGTGCTGGAGTGCCAGCCTGAATCCAACCACAAGTTACTAAATATTTGTCAATAAATTTGACGCAGCTCAGGAATGTGAAAAAATTATACTTCTTGGTACACGCATTTCTATTTCTGTGAAAAAATTATACTTCCTGGTACAAGCATTTCTATTTCTTTTCCTTAATTCACCGCAGAATTGAATTGATAATTTTAGTCGTAACCTTATTCAATTTTCAATATGAATGCAAAAAAAGACAACTTATAAAATTGTGCTTTCAGAAAGCATTTAACTTTCATAGTTTGTAAAATATACGAATTGGAAAATTGTTATCCTTTTTAGCTCCGTACATGATGGTAATTATCTACCCGCGCGTGCTGTGTGCATCCAGGCCAGCATTTGGGGTGACCGGTCCTTTGCCAGTCAAAGTAAGTTTTAAAAGCATTTAAAGTGTTTTTCAAAGCTTTTTCCACAGCGGCTTCTCATACGAAGAAATTTTACTGGGGAGGCTGAGGGCTTTCAGTGGCCCGAAGAAAGTTAGTATTGCTCTCTGACCGCTTCTACCTCTGTTGAGAACGTTTTTGTGATGGCTGAAGAAACCTGGAACCGTTGAGGCAGTGAATATGGTTACTGAACATGTACACTTGGAAAGTTGTTCACATTGTTCCGTGAGAAATGTATAAGTAAATGGACTGTAGCTTCATATCAAAATGTATATTATACGCGCTTCGGAACAAATTCTTACAACTAGCGATGTCACAAACTTTCCATAAAAATATATACGGACCTAGTCTACTAATTATCAGAGTGCTGCTACTCACTAAATTAAACGTGTTGGAAAGAGTATTCTCTACACTTGTAGCATTTGTCACATTAGTATTTTTAAAGTACGCTCCTTCTACTATTCTTTGTACTGTGTAATAGGAGTAATCCCTCATCAGTATTTCATAGGAAGATATTACTGTAAGCCGCGCTGATATGCGGCAGTGTCGTAGATAGGATTATGAATATTGTATCATAAACGAATGAAATAGAAATGATACTAAATGTTGATCGATAGGGTACGATATAGTTTTGTTATGAATGGCTTATTTCGAAAGAAACGACGAGGAACATTTGTGTGTCATTGCATGCTTCGATGGGAAGCTACCATGTGTTTCAAGAATAGATATACAAAGTCCCATTATTTTGACTGGGAGGGGGATTAGCTTTACAAATGTACTTTACTTGCATTGATTTTTACTTCACAGCTAACTGTTGAACAGCCTCCTTGGAAAACGCTTACTCTTTACCGTAAAACAGCCTCCCTCCGACATATGCTCATCCGTTACAATGCAATGAACAGAATATTTTATCCCTTAAAATAATTTCAACGCGAGGGTTTCCCACACATTAGGCAGTTTATTCTTTCTTTTGAAATGTGATAGTCGAAGGCTATTCCAATAAAGCCAAGGTTGCTTTCGAAGCTTTCTCGATAGAATTATATTTTTTATCAGATGATTTTACTCCCAGGATTATCCATGTTGAAAGTGAATTCAGTCAACATCTTCTGGGCTCTCAATTTTATTTCCCAAGCTTTCGGGCTGTTAAACTTAGCTCGCCTCCCTAAAAAAGAACTCATAACCAGGAAGAAGTCGACTGAATTTACCTTCAAAAATTGTATATATTTTTTGGAACGATGAAGTTACACTCATTTTCTTCACAACGAAGTGTACCGAGTGACAGTAATAGTCGTAGTATTAAATTTGGCGAAACTGAAAAAAAATTCCTCAACAAATTTTGTATTTGTAAGGCAGTAATATTATAAGTTTTCTCTACGAATTGTCTTTCCTTTCATGAAGGAACAAAAATTTAATTCATAAACATATAGCTAGTGAAGTAATTACTTCTCTTCCACGTTGATCAATTTGATGGACTTGTACGAAATTAGGCTCTGCTGAAATATATTTTCTTTTCTTAGGGCTTATCAATTTCTCACGTAATTGACCGATCTTTGAAAAATCTCACACCGCAAATGAAAAATTTAACCAGCCCAGCCTAAAAGGAAACATTTTTATCAGCAAATATTTCAGAATTTCCAGGAAATTCCCAACTCAATGTAGAAAAATGGAAAAAAGAATTTAGAATACACTCAGGTTTGTGAGCAGATAAGTATGCATTTTATATGATGAAGATCATAAACCTGTTTTTTGATATTCTGCTGTACAATCGTTATTTTTTCAACTGATTTTGAAAACACCTAAGTGAATTTAATTCCCGGGAAATTTTTTTATCACGGCGATTCAATTTCAATCTACTCCTAAAAGCAAATGATGATCGACGTGAAGCGTGTTAGCGGTCTAATGAACAATCCAAGTTTTAACATGATGTACTATCATTATTTTGAAAGCTCTATGCAAATCAATTTATCCATACCTTTGAATATGAAAGGCAGTGCCATTGTTAGGACTTCAACCCTAGTCAAACTATACAAAGGCAAGGGAATGACAACTGGTTTTATGTACATAGTTCGTATCAATAACAACATTCGTGATACCTGACATCTGAGAGCGGCGTTTGTATCTTTATGCATAAAATTGGGAGCATTGGTGTACGATTTATCTCAAGAAGCATTGTTTTATCTCGATAGTTCAACCTATTCAAAATCTTTGGGGAGTCATTTGTCTTCACCCACACACTGCATGACTGCTTTGTGACTTTTTCTATTGTATTTGTGGAGTTCTTTGTTCCACTGATGGCTATGTTTACTTGGTGGAAATATTCCGGTATCAATTATTCTTCAACTTTGTACTAGCCCCAATCGTTTCACAAAGCCTGGTCGTTAAGAGATTTTGCTGTTGCTGCGAGCTCTAATCAATACTTATGCAGAACAAAATATGAAACAAAGCATTAAGTTAACGAGGGAACACAATAGTTCTCATCTGAAAGCTACACTCTTTGGCCGATAGCGATTGTTATGAAGTAATTCAGAGAAGGGAAATGCATGTGTTTCTATTTGCAACAAGGATTCAATTATTGTTATCGTCTGGAGCTCCCTTTACAATATTTTTTTTGCATCTCTTAGGGAGTTTCACCAGATTGGCGAGAAAAGGTGGGGAACCAGCTTTCTGCAGACTATTTCCATCACTTTTATTTAGAATTAAAATTTTAAAAAGATTGTTTTTATTCATGTTCTTTATATCTCAAAGAAGCTTCATTTTAATTCGGCTGCTTTGGCTCATCATAGAAAACGGCATTATTATCTCATTCTCTAGTTGTGAAGATGGAAAGAGGGCTTATTTCATGACGGGTATAAGTTTTTTCACTTTTCTACTGTGAACATCTCTTGTGCACTACGTATAATCAGCTGTTAACTGCCCGTAAGGTTGAATTAATTGAGTGATCATCAATGCTTAGAAAGTAGACTTAATACCGTTGGGAAAAAAGGTAATACAGTCAATTGCTAACTGTGTTTCTAATCTACAATTCCTGATTCCTTTTTCATCTATCTCTGATTGAATGTAAATCCAGAACAACGGTTTGCACAGTGTATCGTCATTAAAAGTTAATTTCGTTTAAATTCTCAATGATATCTTACACTTTATTATCTTAACGGAATTTAAATCATATGTAACGAGGTTGAAACGCTCGGATACCCGTTGATTCACACTTATGAACCATTTCACACAATCATTTATTTTCAAGGGTTTCAATCTACAGAAAAAAACCTTTATGTGAACAAAAAGTGCGTTTCTGCGAAAAAAAAGCGTGACTGATAAGCCCTGCGTTAAGTGCAGAGAACACACCTGGGAATTTCAACGTTTTAATTGCCTATTTTCCTGATTTTCTGATGAGGCAGACAGATTTTGTTCTGCGGTCCTTCGTATGCCCTGGGCTCTGTCTCTTCAGTTGAGTCAATGGTGGCTATCAAGCTTGTGTATTATAACTCCAAAAAATGACATTGCCAGAAAAGAACACGCTGCACAAATGTCGGGGAGAACATATCAACAAGCCTGTGAAACAAAAACCACAAAACAAGGGCAGGTAAAAACATACTAGTTTC
>VOMN01134172.1:0-11306 GCA_014899125.1 Orchestia grillus | reverse complement strand
CATAACCTTGCCCCCCTCGCCCTGTCCCCTGGCAGTGAACCCCATCCTGCGCTGTTGGGGAGAAAGCAAACCCGGGAGAATTTTTTTTTGGCGCTGAACGTCGGTCGGTCGACGCCTCGTGGCCGCCACGACCAAGTCGCCTTGACGTGGGAATGGCGAACACCAAAACCTGCGGGAGAAACCTGGGGTCTTGATGAACGTGGCTCTCGTAGCGGGAGAAACCTGGGGTCTTGATGAGCGTGGCGCTCGTAGCGGGAGAAACCTGGGGTCTTGATGAACGTGGCACCCGTAGCGGGGGAAACTTGGGGTCTTGATGAGCGTGGTGCTCGTAGCGGGAGAAACTTGGGGTCTTGATGAGCGTGGCGCTCGTAGCGGGAGAAACTTGGGGTCTTGATGAGCGTGGTGCTCGTAGCGGGTGATGTTGAAGTGAGGATACTTCTCGACAATCTTCACAATTCGATCAGAATTAGAAGTTTTCAAACGGACTTGCATATTTTAATTTTAAGGCTGTGATATTACTTTTTGAAAACCAATTCCGTACCATGTTTGAATGAGACTAATTTCGGAATAAACAATTTTCCTACCTTTCTTTTCTTCGATCGTATGACAGGTAGAGGTGGCTGGGTGTGAGTGTGTGAACATAGATGCAATTTTAGTAATTTAATTTTTTGAGCTTATCTCTGTTGTCCATACATCAGAAAATTATGAGCAGAAGAATGTCTCGTTCCAATGCTGAAAATAGCATTCACGAAGTAAAACGGGCAGTAGAGGCAAAGGTGATACGAGAAGTTTCAGTGAAGCTGATTGGCGAAGTTTTTGGATGAATTCACGGTGAAATCCTGCGAGTGTCTGGAGGTCAAGATAACAAATCTTAAATCAAACATTAAGGTCGGATCTCTTCTGTTGGTAAAGGTGGCCAAGGTGAAATGACTTCTCCCTATCTCGAATTCTGTAACCAGAATAATAATACGCATATGTGGGCTGAGAAATTACTCACGGACAGAGTTTGAGGGAATCAAGAAGGTACGTTGCAGAACCGAGAGGTGCTTTTGAGTTAGACTGTTAGAGGCATGACGGCACACAAAATTAGGCTGATGGGCGATGAAGAGGTCATTACAAGTTCACCACGGGAGGTGTGTTTAAGAGCAAGTAATATTGACGGACTACTAAACATAAAGCTGCAATGAATGAATTGGGGGTTATGGAAAGGGACCATCGAAGGTGTTGACTGACTGGTGCTGACTGGAGGCTTTGTGACTGGTGCTGACTGGCGGCTCTGTGACTGGTGCTGACTGGAGGCTCTGTGACTGGTGCTGACTGGCGGCTCTGTGACTGGTGCTGACTGGCGGCTCTGTGACTGGTGCTGACTGGCGGCTCTGTGACTGGTCAGATTACAATACAACCAGCCTGCCGCCAGCGCGCTACCCTCTTTAACGTTTTCGGAGTATTGAAGTTTACTTGCCGACGATTGCAGGCCAGTTCTCGAAAATTAACGAAAGCGTACGAAAATGCACCAAAGCATTTATTTTATAAAAACTTTTATAGTCTTCAAAAATGAACGAAAGCATTCAAAAGTGAGACGCGGAGTTACGACTGCGTTAGGATATTCTCGCAACGAGCGTAGAAGTGCGCAGTGAGAACGAATTTCCTTCACATTCGACGAGTTTTTGACGTGAAATCTCAGAAACCTCAAAAAAGTGAGCTGGTATTTTTCTGTGAGGGTCAGTTGTTAAGCAATTATTTTATTCATTCTTCCAATTTATTCTGGATATTATTTTACCGTGAGTGGAGTTACAAAATATAAGAGTGTCATATTTACGAAAAATACTGTAATTCATTTTGTTTCCGCCTTTCCTTCCGATCATATGAAAACTACGTCAACTTTTGTCTTCACTTCCTCCTCATTAATTTCCAGTTTACCTCTAACCGTTGATTTCCTATGCCAGTAGTTTACTTCTACCAGGTGCCTTATATCCTGCAGTTGATTGCCTACACCAGTTATTCATTTCCACCTGTTGCCTTACTTCCGGCTGTTGATTGCCTACACCAGTTGTTAATTTCCACCCGCCGCCTTACTTCCTGCAGTTGATTACCCACACCAGTTATTCATTTCCACCTGTTGCCTTACTTCCTGCAGTTGATTGCCTACACCAGTTATTCATTTCCACCTTTTGCCTTGCTTCCTGAAGTTGATTGCCTACACCAGTTGTTAATTTCCACCATTTGCCTTACTTCCTGAAGTTGATTGCCTACACCAGTTGTTAATTTCCACCCGTCGCCTTACTTCCTGCAGTTGATACCTACACCAGTTGATTACTTCCCCTATTGCCTTGCTAACTGCGTAGGATGACTGGGACACATATCATGGAGAACTACACTGCATGACAGGAACATATAGTGTGTAAAGCTATGCAGAATTGCCGGGGCACATGGTGTGTAGGACTATGTATACATAAGATTGTCGAAGCACATGGTGTGCGCCATACACACACAAGATGAAATGACTTCTCCCTGTGACGAATTTTGTAACCAAGATGACGCGACTGGTCAAATTACTGACTGGCACATGTCTTCATGCAGTCCAGCTTTAACTGCAATTTTGTATACGTAGGATTGCCGGGGCATAGGGTTTGAAGGACTATTTAAGATTGCAGTGAGTATAGTATGTTAGTTTACAGAGGACAAGGGCGCAGGATTCATCAGATGCATAATATTCAGATTAATCCGTATCAATAAGAGGATGTGGCGTAGAATGCAGGCGTAGTGGTGAGCGTAGTATGCAGGATAATGTAGGGATGGCAAGGAAAGCAAGCAGTATACGTAGTTTGCAGTACAACATAAGCGGAGCGAGTCAAATTCAGGGTTTCAAAGAAGAAGAAAGCACGATTTTTAACTGTCACGTTTCTCAATGTCTCATCAGGAACATATCTCCAGAATTATTTCAGGATTTTTCTCTAACTTTCCTATTTGAGCATAATGTGAATACTTCATCAAACCCAATCAACTCAATGATATACTCGGCCGCAGCACTCATTGCATTTTCCTCAGTTTTCATTATTGATGTATTTCTACAGGTCATGTAAGGAATTTGACTGATGATCTATTCTTTCATAATTAAGGAAACATTCCAGTAGCTAAACGACTCAAAAAACAGTTAAATTAAATCTAACTCCTCTTCACTGAAGCTGTCCTCGAGCACGGAGATGCACTAACGAGTCCAATTATGGGGCGCTGGGCGTGCTATAACCCTTAAAATCTTATTCCATGTTTAGCTTACAGCATACCACACGCAGGCGAGACCATGCAGGTCGCAGGCAATGGTAATATGGACATCGCAGTGAGAACAGCAACCTCCCAAATGGCAGTCTTGCATTGTATGTGGTGCCGGCTTAAAGGGGCAATTTGGGCCTTCGAGGCTTATGGTTAGGTTAAATTGCCGCCTCGCATTGTATGTGGTGCCGGTTTAAGGGGGCAATTTGGGCCTTCGAGGCTTATGGTTAGGTTACCAGCATGAGCTCACCTCCAAATTGAGGTGTATTGTTGGTAGAGAGGTAGAGCTATAACGCCTGGCTCGAGTGGGTGGCTTGTTTTGGTACATTGCACATTGAAGAAATCAATTGAGGAGAATATAGTGAGGAGAAATTGTTGAATGATTAGAGTTATGCATTCAGAGTTTGAAGAGTACAGGATACATATGTGCAGTCAGAGTTTCTCCATCTTTTTTCGCGCAAGTGTTAAAATTTGATATAAAGGGTGCGAGAGCTATTTGAGAACATTTTGATATCATAAGTATACAGTAATATTTTTTGTAAAAATGTATATATTTAAATTAAAATCATAAAAATATCCTTGATGTTACTTCTTTATTGAATTATTCTATGAAACCACCTCTGGCTTCAATGACTGCATCTATCTAGGCCTGGGGCGCTTGATAAGCTGAAATTAAGCGGTCCTTATTTATTTCGAACGTTACCTAGACTATGGTGGCTTCCAGAGGAGCTATGGCACTATGAGGATGTCTATTAGTCTTCCTTTCAGTAAAACACCAAACGTAATAGACAATAGGATTTAAATCTGGTGAGTATGGCGACCACAAATTGGGGTTACATCATCATAAAATTCTCATAACCATGCAATCTTGGGTTACTATGGTACTGTGAGATGCTGAGTTTTCTTGAAAGACAAACGGTCTTCCCGTGAGTACTTAATCTATCCAGGGCTCGACAACCGTTATTTGAACATCAATATGTCGTGTAGTGTGAACCCTAAGACCCTGTGCAGAAATGTAAGGTAGCATGATTTGACCTTCACTACTCTCAACTCCTGAACCCAGTTTAATTGCAGTTAGAACAACCATAACTACATGTCTCTTAATTTCTTGGGTTAACATATAAATTGAAATGGACTATCTGAAATAAAAAAGTATTATAAATAATTCGAGAGCGTTATGAGCTGAAAACGTGTCCTCAATTAGCCCTTGCACCCTGTATTAACTTACATTGTGGATTATAGAATTATACCTAAAACTTAAGCACTAAAACAACAGCGAGCAGTAGAGCACACAATTAACTTCCATCAAGCTTCCTTAAAGTTAATATATAAAAGTCTACAGCGACAACTGAAGGAAGTTGTGCGCGCATGTGTATATCGGTAAAAACATGAGGAGTACAGAAATGTAACTTGCGGTGAATAAAAACTGAATATCTTGGTTTCCCACATCAAACATGCATTCCATGAACTTCAAACTCGTTATTCCACAGTAGACTTCATCATCTGGATAGATTTCAGGGTTCTCTATTGATTGTTTTGATCATTCTATAACACGCTTTTCAGTGTCAGAAAATTGAGTGAAAAATTTTGGTCTAAGACACCGTCCATGTTCGTAGTTCTACATTGTTGTACTCATCTCACGCCTAATCTAGGTTCTTTTTGAGTTTATCGAAGATAGTTCTTCAAGTAAAAGTCTGAACATTTGTACAATGTCTTATGAGTGCGAAACATGTACGCCTTTTTCAAGTCTCTCGGGTCAGTCATAGCTCTACAACCCTCAACATACGACTGGATGTTGGGTTCCAAAATGCTCCAAACTCGTGCACCAAACAAATGTTCTACATAGGGTTACCAACCTTATGTACATAGAACATTTGCGTGGCGTCATAACCGCTCGCTGCCGAGCGATGACATACTACACAAATGCATGACAGGAACTCTGTACTTCCGCTGCGTTACTCTGTAACACGATGGACAAATGGAACCGCAGGGTTTAGAGCGTCTTGTATTTCAACAGATGATTGAAATGACGCGCTTTGTTTGAGTGGCATCGTCGGCGGCGCGCAACTTCTGACATTCGAGATAAGTTCCTTCAAAGTTACGCCAACTTCCTCCACAACTTTGACGAGAGTCGATGTGGGCTTTGGGTTCGGCATTTAAGCGCGGAGGTTCTTACAGTAAAGTGTACTCTTTATTCTACGACTCCGTTCTATTGTGTTCTGAAATATACCACCATTCACATCGATAACTGAAGAATCAGCAATAATTTTCACACTCGTATAGATATAGACCTGCGCAAACGTACCGCTGTGCACTCAGCACGAAGTCAGTCCATTTCAGTAGACTTGTCAGGGTGCATGTAGTTCAGTAGACTTGTCAGGGTGCATGAAGTTCAGTAGACTTGTCAGGGTGCATGTAGTTCAGTAGACTTCCGAGGGTGCATGTAGTTCAGTAGACTTGTCAGGGTGCATGTAGTTCAGTAGACTTGTCAGGGTGCAGGTATATATTACCACAGGAGTCACATGGGAGACATGACTAGTAGTACGCGTCATGGCGACAAGTCGAGATGCCAGTGGGCAGCTCGCAGGCTCCGATATAATCGATGTGATCGAACTCTGTTCGGTCGATAATTGAATAATCTTGCCAAGGAAATAGCTATTATAAAATTGTACTCCGCGTAAGAAATAATATGAAATTCAGTTATCTCATTAAACTTGAATACTTTTTGCGCCTACATTCTCATATACATCAAGTTTCCACGTAATGTAAATCTGAAATCATATTCATTCTTTAAATGTTG
The DNA here is from genome assembly GCA_014899125.1 of Orchestia grillus. Taxonomy (NCBI): domain Eukaryota; kingdom Metazoa; phylum Arthropoda; class Malacostraca; order Amphipoda; family Talitridae; genus Orchestia; species Orchestia grillus. The sequence continues at coordinate 5,236 of VOMN01134172.1, read as the reverse complement.
AGAAATTATTCCAGTTCAAAAAATTTTACATTCGATTTCTTCTAGAACTACATATAATAAGCCGTATGTTCCCGTAGAAAACTCATTTACTTCCCAAATTATTTCACAAAGTTTTTCTATTTTTTCCCTTACTTTCATGGGGACTCGACAGATCCATGACGTCTCCAGAACAGAAACTAGCCCGTCATGTTCTCAGGTTTTGACTCTTAGCAGGAAAATTAATTCTATTCAGTTCAGCGGTGACATCGAAGCGGAAAAAGAATTCCAAGATTTGACCTTATAAAATAGCAATACTTAGACAACAGCTCCGACAGCTTATCACTATCTTGAGCAGTTCTGAGGCCGAGCGCGGGAGTCCTGCTGACCATCTAACGCTAAAATCTGGGCAACTTCGCTCACTTCAGCATGCGTACAGTGCACTCCGGCACACTGCGCTCAGGAGACACGAGTGTTCTTATTTCTGTGCCCTCCATGTGGCACACCACGCTGTACATACGGGGGTATGTTCGGTAATAGAGCTGCACGTTAAGGGATACAGCTGCACATTGAGTGCACATTAAGAGATACAGCTGCACATTGAGTGTACATTAAGGGATACAGCTGCACATTGAATGCATTAAGGGATACAGCTGCACATTGAGTGCATATTAAGGGATACAGCTGCACATTGAACGCATATTAAGGGATACAGCTGTAGATTGAGTAGTACAACAGTCTACTCCAGAATGCACCTCCTCTTTGCTAAGTGATGTAGCATACTCTGTCATACTCGTATACCTGTACATATGTTCTGCGATACAGCTGAGTATCAGGTAATCTTCTATTCATACAGCCATCAGAAATGACGCAACTGATTACATTTATCTTTACAGCGAATTTTATTTTCTTGGGAAGCATGTAATTGGTCACAAATGTTCCTTATTGTTCCCTGTGAAGTCAACTATTCATAATCAAACTATTACCAAAATACTGCCATGACGTATTCTATTGAACAATATTTTTAATTTTCTAATGATCACGTTCAATTACGATTCGGTATTTGGTATCCTATCAACGATACAGCCACAGGTAAGCACAGCTTACAGTAATATTCCTTTTTGAAATACTCTTGTGATAAGGGGAACGGAGAGATCAAACAAGCAGCCAATCAGCCAAAAAACTGTGTATTATTATAGATTATAGATGACTAGTTTGTACGCCTTTAAAAATAACGGGTTAAATGAACACATTAATCGACATAAGTAATTTTGAAAAAAACGTATTGAAAATTATAAAATGACAGGATTTAAATAATTGATGATTAGGATCAATAATGCATAAAAAGTTTTGTCACAAACTCAAACATAAATGTTGCATTCGTTTTAAAATATGAATTTGTAAATTGGAATTTGTAACGTTAATTTTAACGTTGCATTTGTAAATAGAATTTTTCCAATTCACCGGTAACAAACAAATGCATTAGGGTTCATAAAATTTGCAAAAAAAAGCCTGCTAATCTAACAGCCCATTAAATGGCATCTTAACTGGGTCGAAAGTTTGCTCATATTAATGTTTAAATAATTTTCGTGAATATTTTTGTTAAAAAATTCTTCGACACTTATACTAATATACAGTATTCAAATTACAAATTCATAAATTTTTCAAATTTGTGCTATTATCCTCGTTCAACCGGGAATAAATCGTATCCGTGCTACCAGCAGACTGAATATGAAGAGCTGTGGTTGTTTCAGTAGTGTTTTTTTTATGTAATGACTGAAAAGTTAATTTTGCTCTATGTTATTCCTTCATAAGCGGACGCCAAACATATATATGTATAAGAGCGAAAGTTGAAAAAAAAAATTTCCAGATGCTTGAAGACGTTTTAGGTTGTGTACTTTGCACCATGTCAAAATTTAAACTGTACTCGCATAACTGAAAGCCCTTCGGGTGAAGAAAGAGCAAAGAAAATCATTTTGATGAAGCTACACATCATTTACTTTTAAAAATGCATCATTACATGATAAAACAAATCTAAATTGTTTTAACCATGTTTTGTGACTGCTGCACTGCCCATGGCATTGAAATTTTCCATGCCTTGGGGCACGTGAGGAATTTAGTGCGTGAGGCGCGCAGCTGAAGCAGGGCGCTGGCGTACGCATTTAATTTACACGGGAGCTTTTGGCGAGCGCAGGCTGGAGAAAAATGGGTGTTAGGTTCCTTAAATGAAGGAGGAATCGCGAAGAACCATACAATGCCGGAGATTTTCTATAACTAGGGACAGCTCTGTAAAGAATTACGCTTCAAAAGTTGTCATTTTAATGTACCACTCCACAATTACAATGGACTGTTGAAAGTGTTGCCCTAACATATATACTAGCTGGATTCTTGCAAATACTACTGATTTTAAATAGTACCATTGGTATAATTAACATTGTGCTGTCTGTTAAAACATTATTTTGCTTTTCTATTTCAATTAGTTGTCACAATTTGAAAGCTGTCGGCTCTTTCTAATTAGTTCATATTTACTCTTCTTATATCATCTCAGTTTCTGGAATATGTAGAATAAATATTGTGTTCCAAGAAGATATTTCGTACTCTTTATTCTCTTTTTAATCGAAACGAGCTGTGTCACTTTCCAATTACGAGTTTCTCTCTTCTTCTCTTCTGCTGCTAATTTTTCTACCCCGATCTTCGCCCCCATTTTTCATACGAACATTTTCTCCCTCTCTCTCTCTCTTTCGTGCCGCTGTGTTTCATCATCACTGCTGGGTTCTTCCTCTGTTTCAGTCAATATAGTTTAGTCTTTCTTCAGTCCTTAAAAGCTTCCGTCTATATATATGGCTACGTAACTCTCGATTTGCTACTACTCTTACGTTTCTTTGGACCATTTCATATCACTTCAGCCGATTCAAGAGAAATAAATTCGAATAATTTCGAAAGTTTTGTTTTTGAAATCAATCTTTCTGCTTTCACAGTCACCACTTTCACTTGGTAAGAAGAACTGGTACTGAAGTAATCGACAGCCGTTTCCTGGATACGACATGAACTCAAATTTACTGCTAATATACGTGCTGTGAATTTTTTCCTATTTTCCTACCTAATTATTGAAAAACTGAACACAAAAGAAGGAAGGAAGTAAGGTACAAACGTACGTACAAATACATAGATCGCAATCGAACAAACGAAATTGGATCGTAGGAGACATGTTTGCGTACGAAAGAAGTACATTGAGTAATGGCATGCGTGCGTGGAGAAAGCAGGAGAGCGTGACGTGCCGAGCTCTGGGTGCCTTGCTGGGTATTTCTGTCACATTTTGAGGGCCGTCTGCCGCCGCGGGCGCAAGATGCGGCAGCGAGGATTTGCTAAAGTCGTTAGCCCGGCGACGGTAAGGGGAAAAGAGCGGCGCTCCCTCTGAGGAAGAGGGAGTGGTGTGCGTCGGGAGAACGAGCCACCGCACAGCTTAGAATGAGGAGAAACACGTCATCAAGGAAAGCATTAGGTAGGTGCAAAAAACATGATTTAATGAGTGCATACGGTCTGACTCAGTGAGGTAATTTCCGGAGAAAAAACTGGCACCCCAAAAATTTCAAAAATTCTTTCGTTTGGTAATTTCTAAGATTAGGAACATTCAGTTGATGTGATAAAAATAATTTTAATTTCTTCAAATTTGAATTTAGACGTACACTGCTAACGAAATTACTGCACTATAACCTTTGAAAATTATTTTTAACGTTCATTGGAAACCATAAAGGAGTGTTCAGATCAATATCCTGAAGATTCTTGAATACTTTTGGAAGATATTCTGGTAAATTTAGAATTAGAAAAAGTTTCGCACAGTTTTGTGTCTTTGTATCATCATTTCTGAGTCCCACACAGCTGAATGGAGCTGCCATGTGTCTCACACAGCTGAATGGAGCTGCCATGTGTCTCACACAGCCAAGTGAAGGAAATGTGTAAATGTAAACAACTTCCTCATTAATTCTTATTTCACATACGAACTGATTTACTAATCACGATGCTATCATACTACATATGTACACAACACAACTGTTGCACAGAACTGCTGATAATTAAACAAAACCGAGAGCGATGAAACTCATGCAGTGAGAGGAATATTTAAAAGAGCTTCAATTACTAAGGCCGGTTTGCTTGTTCGGTGGAGAGCGAACGATAAAATCGATATATTAATGCGCTTTTTACTCTCTGTGTATCTTTGTGTGCCACACCCTTAATCAATAAATTCGAAGATCATTGTAGTATCTATGCTACGGCTCGACCATAAACTTCCTCTCTTGAAGATTCTAACCGCGAGTTATTCGCGGGCCCTGCAGCTAGTGTCACATAATCGTAGCTAGAGCCGGCGTGTCCTGAAAGGATGAGGTGCTGGGAAACTAATGAGCTAACAGTAGAAGGCTTCAATTCGAAGTCCCTGGGGACAATCTATAGAAACTACTGTTCTCGTTTACGGAGAATTTCACGTCGCCGCGCCATCTCCTCACTAGCTTTCATTTTCTAACCGTTACTCCCGTACGTAGAGTCTCATGTCTTCTCGCGAAACTTGGTTTTGCCATCCTTCTCATCACATTTTTCTTCCATACAGCGAGTTACTTCTACTGCCTTTTATGCCCTACAGCTCCTCGTTCACACGCTGATTGGCAGTTTTCAATTTTCTATTCATCATTATGCCATCATACTTTTACGTTAATTTATATTATGTTGATATTGTATGGTAGGAGTATATTTCATGCTAACGTATGAACCTTCTTCTTACTTGTGTGGCTACTTCCCAACTTGTGTGGCTACTTCCCAACTTGTGTGGCTACTTCCAACTTGTGTGGCTACATCCCAACTTGTGTGGCTACATCCCAACTTGTGTGGCTACTCCCAACATATTTGGTCGCTTGCAGCACACGATTTCTTTCACACAATCAACATACACGTGCCCCCGTGCTGCTGGTGGCATATCATGGAACAACAGGCCTCTACCATGGTCCGCCAGATTCTCGTCAAAACTTACCGCTCTTAGTTTCATGATAACGTTGTTGGAATTCGAAGAACAGGGCTTATTCTGCTCTAAAACAGGATCAATTCTGTAATTTTTATATATTATGATCGAATTGTCCGTATGAGCCATGAAGTCAAGTGCTAGGTCAAAAACTCAGCAAACTGAGCGCTGGCACCATTCCCCATCTCCCTCCCTTCCGCCCCTGCCCCTCCCTCCCCACCGGAAAGTTAGTACCCGCAGAGCAGCCTCTGA
>VOMN01134167.1:0-12531 GCA_014899125.1 Orchestia grillus | reverse complement strand
ACAACGAGTCAAAGGTGATACTAAGCACTATTAAATCTGAAAATCTTAACGGTGTTAGCTTACATTACAGTACTTTACATAGTGAAAAATATTTGTTGAAGAACTTTTGTGTCACTCTGCAAATGCGCCACAGTGGGTACGTAGCAAGATCACATCACGTACACAATAAGGACCGGTGGTACTATGCATATAGGCCAGTTTCAGCCAGTCAAGCCAGTTACTGGATTTTCTTGCAAACCTAAATGCAGTCATTTCTAATCTATACATGATGCTTCATTAAAATTTTCACACAACAATGCATGCAGTCTTATTGTTTGAATAATTTAGTCGTTATGGGGTTAAAGGATTTATCCCGACGTTCGCAAATGCTATTATCTGCACACGCCACAATAGGAGTCGATGTGCTGCCCAACGAAAACAACGATTTTGCAGGCCTTGTTCGTGTGACACAATAGGCTGTCCGATCGTTGTGCCTCAGCTACACGTTTAGTGAGACCTCGGCTTTTCGAGTGGGGTCTTTGTACCGTCATGAACAACCTACTAAATCTCATTGTATTCCACAGGTTGAGTGTCTGCCGTATTTCTAAATATATCTTTCTTTTGCCGTGCTGTGAATGAGTCGAAGAAAAAGGGTTGCGTTCGGCTGTCACGTCGTTCAGTTTGTCGGCCATGTACAAATATAATATTTAACGAATGGGAATTTTTAAAGTGAACGTTTGTTGAGAACGTTAATTACGAGCAAGTTGTCAGTCTCTTCAAATGAGCATGTTGAAACTAAGCTATTTTTAAAGAGATAGGAATGACGTTTAGGGCTTTTTCTCAGTAAAACTCGTAGGTATGTTGGCAAGGAGGCATTGGCCTCCTTTTCTAACGCATTTATGCTTTTAGCAATTTCGAGACTAAGATGAACCACTTGTCTTTCTACCTCATTTTACAGTGTCAATTATGTTAATTTCAGCCAGACAACTCATAACAAACATTGATTTTTTGATTTTTTTCAAATCTATTAAAAAACGAACTCTTGTCTCTAACATATCTGTGACTCGCATAAAATTTGACAGTCCTCAAAACATAATTTTTCAGACTGTTGTTCTTTTCCGAGTGGGGTCGATCAGCGAAAATCAACTGCGCACATCTGGACGGCTCGCACCTCACCCCCATCCCTGGTCTGGAAGTGGGGTGGCCGAACAGTCTAGCGATCGACTTCAGCAGTGACCACCTCTACTGGTGCGACGCTATGTTAGATCGCATCCAGTTCGCCAACCTGGACGGCTCAGATGTGAGAACCATTCCCGGCGTGACTCTACAACATCCATTTTCGTTGTCAATTTTGGATGGTAAGAAAGACTGTCGATTAGTTGTCATGATGTGTCTAAGTACGTGCTCACATTTTGTAACTGAGTGCTATACTAGAGAGCGTTCCAACTCTCAAGGCGTTCGTTGCTTTTTTTTTGTTGGATTAACACTTTTGTTGTTCACATTCAGCTACGGGCACTTTTCCTGTGGCTCCACTGGTCACTCGGGGATTCTTTGCTAATGTTTTCCTTTTTTCCGGAGATGACACGTAATTATAATCTGACGAAGGCTAGATACCACCGCAGTAGCGCAAAGTAACTTAGACTTTTATTGATACACCTTCATTTCCATTGAACTGAAATATTCTTTGTGAGAGCTATCTATTTCATGCCACTTGGGCAAAAACATTGAAGTGTTAGATACTTTACTCAAATATTGTGTCGATATGACATGTGCAGGTATACAACTATTCGCCAATAGAGAAGCTTTTAAGAACAACCATTCCCTAACTTTTTATTTTTAAAAGAGTGTAAAGGCAACGCATATGTCGATTGTGGGGTTTGTACACGAATTCAAGTTGTACACTCAAATATGGACTGAAAGTAACGCATGCGCATTTGTCCACAAGACAGGGGAAACTAGGTGTACGCGTTTGTAGGTCGACTATACTTTATTTTTATATACATAGAAATCATATCTCGCAACAAATAGTTACAATCGAGGCTCTGACGAAAATTGGAAGCTATTTTACAAGAAATTTTCAACCCACAATTGCGGCTTTAGTTAATAAGACTAAATCAATCAACAGTAAGGAGAATTAAGCTTTAGCCTGAACTCAATCGATTTACACAAACCAAACGTAAGTCGATGGGAGAGACCGTATTGAGAAACTACGGTGTGTTAGTTGAATTAGATCTTAAGATTTGAGCGAATCTAGGCAAAATTTTCAGGGTTTTTTGCAAGTGTTTTGTTATTAGAAGAGAACTGCAAATTTTAAGCAATACTTATTCCACTCATTTGGCCAAATGTAATAGACTTTTTATCATTGTACGTGGCTGGTACAATTAAGTAATTATACAAACTTCAGAATCTTTACTATGCATTTGTCGTAAGCAAATGTAGTGGTAACGGTGATCTGCGTGTCACATGTCAAAACAACTAAATTATTTTGTAACTAGTACGTTTAGACTGAGTTTGCATCAAAGAAAATGTAGCAGCTTAATTTCAAAGCGTATAACTCTGTACTTGGGTGTGTTCATACAACCCTGCTTTTAGAGTAAACTGATATCAAATACCTGTAGAGCGTCTTTAAATTTTTAGGTAGAGCTGTTACCTCCTCTCTTACGAGTTTATGGTTTTAGCCATTGGCGACCGCAGGCAAGTTAGGTAGGATCGTCAATTCTTCGCTTGTAAATCTCTGTCTCTTTTGCAGATTGGTTGTACGTGAGCGATTTGCGACCTCGAGTAATTCTCCGCATGAATAAAGAAAACGGAGACTCAAAAGTTCCTCTGATCAGTTGGCCAGGGCAACCCTACACCGTCAAGGCCTACAGCCGTCGAAACCAACCTATTGACCTTTCAAATCCGTGTCGGGAAGGACAACATCACTGCGAAAAATTCTGTTTCACTGTACCACTTGAGGCAACTGCTCAAATCAAAGCTCAATGTGGATGTCCAGAAGGACTAAAATTACTCCAGGACGACAGAAGTTGTGCGAGTGAAGTTCCTGTGACCACAACGAATCCTAATTTATGTCCTCCATCGAGCTTTGCATGCACAGATTCGACTTGCATCCCCAAAACTGCAGTATGCGATGGCAAGGCAGACTGTCCCGACGCAGAAGATGAAAGGCAAGATTGCGAGACAACCGCATGCATGTCGGACCAGTTCGCTTGTTCTAAAGACACTTGCATACCGAAGTCATGGGTGTGTGATGGTGGTGAGGACTGCGAAGGTGGAGGAGACGAGGCCCTTGATCTCTGTTCGAGTAGGAGTTCACCCAGGACGTGTTCTTCCACCGAATTTTCTTGCGGTAGCGGGGCGTGCATACCTCAACAATGGGTCTGTGACAGTGATGACGACTGTGATGATGGGAGTGACGAGAGGCAGAATAATTGTCACAACAAAACCTGCACCGAATTTCAATTCATCTGCGACGACGGGAGCTGCCTACCTCCATCGTGGATATGCGATGGAGAACCAGACTGTTCTGATGGAAGCGACGAGGAGCAAAATTGTGCAGCGCGCACTTGTACTGAAAAGGAATTCACCTGCGATGACGGAAGCTGCGTGTCAAAAAAATGGGTGTGTGATTTTGACGAGGACTGCCCTAACGGAATCGATGAGAATCAAAACTGCACAATGGCGACATGTTCGTCCTTAGAATATGCGTGTGGCGATGGAAGATGCATTCCAGATACATGGCAATGTGACGGAGACGAGGACTGCATCGACGGCTCAGACGAAGGAGAAAGATGTGCACAAACTCCTTGCCCAGATGGTGCCGAGACGTGCATCATTCGACGTTCTGAAGGCCCGTGTGGTTCTGGAGAGTTCCCTTGTAGCAACGGAAAGTGTGTTCACAAGAGCTATCGATGTGACCACAAAGACGACTGCGGAGACAATTCTGACGAAGGACCTGCGTGTCGAGGATTAATTTGCCCAGCTCCTTACTTTCATTGCCCGATGTCCTTAGCGTGCATACCCAAGCTCTGGATTTGTGACGGCCATGTAGACTGTAGTGAGGGCGAAGATGAAGTAGGCTGCCTGCTCCTCGAATGCGATCCGTCCGAATTTAAGTGCACAAATCATGAATTATGCCTGCCAATATCTGCTCGGTGCGATGGGGTCCCGGACTGCATTGACTTATCCGACGAACTGTTCTGTTCAGAAGAGCTCATGCCAGTACTGCCGACTAAATATGGGTGAAAGTTTGCAAGTGAGAGCTGATTTCAGTTCAATTCTGTAAAAGAGCGTCGTTGTGTTCAATAGTCGGTGTAGGGTGGTCACCAATTTATTCATCCCTCCTGTTGTCTACGCTGATCATTTGAACAGTTTTTCGCTCCTTGGATTCCGTCATTCAGAAATTCAAAAAAGAAATTTTAGTTTTCGAACACAACTCTCTATTTGTTTATTCAAAATATTTACATTGAAACAAACAGTGTAAGATTGTCATATCTTATGGGTCGTAAATGAACCTGCACATTTTTAGACTACAGAATAACAATAGTTACCTGAATGACTCGTTAAGAGATAGTTTTGAAGGTGCGACCTATGTCAACAGTCCTCTTTCCGGTGCTTAGCATTTTTGGCGTTACAACGTAATTCGTATCGCCATCGTATGGCTAACAGTTGGTGTAATTTATGTAGTGGTTGATGTTGGATTAGCAGTTTATATTATGGAGACAGACAATGCTTTGCACATTATGCTTCAAATATATCCCGTAAAGTTACGCATCAGACATATTGAGTGAATCCCCAGCAAGAAATAGAAACTGCTTTCCGGCCTAAATATATTGTTAACGTGAGGTAATATTAAATGAAGGGCAAATTTTGGCTAGAAAATACTTGAGACGAGTTCTCCCGGCCTTCCTTGGCTTCCGACGGCGGCATGAACCGACCGTTCCTTAGTGTACTGCACATCTAAAGGTAGTAAAGTCGTTATAAAATTGCATGCTTTCATTGGAAAACCTGCCAGGCAAGAGTTAATATTTAAGTTTGGGCATACAACACGTTACCGATACTTGGACCAAACTTTTCGATAGTCCAGTTACTAATATTATTGTGAAATAAAAGAGTTATATTGACTGTTCTGATTTAGTGTTTATCGTTTTTTTTCTTTCACGCGTAAAAAATACAATAATGGGTCAATAACTTGAGTCAATTTACTTTTCATCCAGTGCTTCGGTGTTCCTAGATGATGAATTAAGGCTTTGTTCAGGACATCTGTCCACTTTTTTTGTTTCATTCAATGCTTTCTTTGTAGGAAGCACTTGGCAGTTTTTACTTGTCGATTAATAATTCCCATGCACTTTGTTAAACCGATTTCACAAGACCAATGCACGAGGACAATCGTAACTTCTGATTCGATACACCGGATAGGAAATGTGAAGACTGGCCAGCAGCCCTGAGATTCGGTCTTAAGAATACCACTTGAAATTCCGGGCGTCAAAATGCGCTGTGCGAACCATACGTTAGTATTGCAAAATTATGAGACGAGCAATGAAAATATTAATAGGTAAACCTTTGTATTTAACAGATTAAAAAACCAATAGCGCTAAACAGAGCTTTAAAAATAAATTTATGTTATCCATAATACAAAGAACACTCGCTTTAATTAATTAAACAGGAGACCTCCGTTCTTGTATTTTACACTTATTAACACTTGTAGCCCAATATTTGAAAAAAAAACACATTGGTGTGTCCCCCTAGCAAGTGCCCCATGACGTGAGGGAAGTTATTTTACGAGATATTTGGTCCACGCGTAGCCGATAGTTCACTGTCTCACCGCCGTCCCCCAACTCTGCCCTCAGCCTCTCATGATGAGCGCGTCGTCCCCCATCGGAACGTAGGCCACAGGATGGGAGGCCGCATGGAGTGTAGCAGCGGTGGCAGGCAGTGTAATTAACCCTTGGAAACCTGGCCATACGAATCGTTTTCAAATTTGTTCACGATTTGATGGCTTTATTATACCGAGGAAAAACTGAGCTGAGATTTAACCCTGTATGACTGAAAGGGTTAAAGAATTTAAAGGTAGTGTTTACCTGATTCATTTGGTATAGTAAAGTACACCATTCAGCATGCAAATCAGAACGTATGAAAATTACTCCTATGAACAGTGCAGAAACATGAATGCGTTGGTGTGCTTAATGGTAAAAAACGGAAATTAATTCCTTCCCACCCTGAAATATCTACGGAGGACATGAGCTTGACAGCGAGACCTCCAATCTCCACACCACGCGCTCTCGAGGGAGACGTGACGCAACACGTAGACGCCGCTGTGAACATATGAACGATAACGAAATTTTGGTCGCCTAGTCGAGTCTTCTAGCGACGGAGATGTAATCTCAATTCAAATTTTTATCGTTCGTCTCCTCACTCGAAGATTCAGAGCTAACAAATGAGGCGGACGTTCCTGAGATGACGTCTACTGAATCACTGCATACGATGGAGTTGTTCTGAGCAGTCATAGTGCAGGAGGCATGACTTGCATCCTCATCCATCAAGTCCACTTTTGTCACTTGCATCCTCATCCACGACGTCCACTTTTGCCACTTGCATCCNTTCACTTTTGCCACTTGCATCCTCATCCAGAAAGTCCACTTATGCCACTTCTCCGCTAACGGCGCCTCCGCAGCATGCACGGGTCAACCCGTGGTTGGGGACAGGTTGGTTTCCTTGAAGGGTCATGGCTGTCACCAGTGAAGGACCCCCCCAGGTGAAGCCAACACTGCTAACGAATACTTCGAGAACCCATGAAGTAGAATCCATGGTAGATCAATCCAGTGAAGGAGAAGGTGAAGCTTAGCACTCAGCACCTAGTTGCATGAGTGTCTTCCGTATATCCGATTGATCAAGTGCTAAATGTGGAAAATGATATAACAATGGTGGTGCATAAATAGCGGTCTCTGTAAAGAGAATTTTATCATCGTGACTATGTCCGAACACTGCCCTCACCACGCATTATGAGGCCGATCGGTTGCAGCAAACAACCGCTGCAGTCTCCCACACTGCGGAATGGAGTCGCTCGCACACATCCCTTGGCACGGGACGTGTTTGTGTCGTAAGAAATATAGCGCGTTGTTAGAAGTAAATAGTGAGAAGTAAATAGAGCTTGTCGTTAGAAGTTCATAGAGCGCGTTGTGAGAAGTAAATAGAGCGCGTTGTGAGAAGTAAATAGAGTGCGTTGTAAGAAGTAAATAGAGCGCGTTGTGAGAAGTAAATAGAGCAAGTTGTGAGAAGTAAATAGAATGCGTTGTAAGAAGTAAATAGGGTGCGTTGTGAGAAGTAAATAAAGCGCGTTGTAAGAAGTAAATAGAGCGCGTTGTGAGAAGCAAATTGAGCGCGTTGTGAGAAATAAATAGAGTGCGTCGTAAGAAGCAAATAGAGCGCGTTGTGAGAAGCAAATAAGACGGTGGAACGCTGTTGATGTAGGGCATGAAGAGAGGGGGGAAGGGGGGGGCGCCTGTATTGCATAATTCTGATACGTCGGCTATAACGTAACTTTTTCCTTAGAGGGGAAACTACGTAAGACAAAATTTGTTTGGAATGTTTTATTTGCGAGAGTTTCTTGTCCTCAGCCATGCCTCTAGGACGCCAGGTAACAGCGCGGACCTGAAGCGAGTGACCGCCGGCCCCGGCCTGCTCTAGTCCTCATCATTCTAATTCCAAGAATTGATTTAGAGGTCAAAGTTGTGAGGATTTATTGACGTTTAAATTTCGTGAGCGTATGGTAACGTGGGAAATATTTCGGAATTAATTGATATGCAGATAATGTTTGGTTGCGATGAGGCGATCAACTTGTAATCTCTCGGTACAGTAACTGTAATCTCTCAGTACAGTAACTGTAATCTCTCGTTACAGTAACTGTAATCTCTCGTTACAGTAACTGTAATCTCTCGGTACAGTAATCTCTCGGCACCAGATAATAATCAGGTTTTACTCTAACTGCGTAGTTCAATTCTAATTGCAAGGAAGCTTTTTGAATAAAATTTGAACATATAGTATGGACATTATCTTTTTATGAAAGAACATGTAGTTGAATGATTATGAATAACTTAGCCTCGGTCCGAGGTCAATAAGAATGCAGATTCACAAATCACCTCAAACAAATCAAATCGTTCATTTCGTTTTTAAGAGAATCAAGTAAGGGAAATTGAAGAATGAGCCGTTTGAAGTCACGCGAATACCTTCTAAAGGCCTGACATCCAATTACCCAGCCTCATTGAAATTTCGTTCCCCACATTGAAATTTCGTTCTCCTCATTGAAATTTCGTTCTCCTCATTGAAATTTTGTCCTCCACGTTCAGTCCAGTCCTCCTACTAGCCCGGACGGATTTGTGTCAAGCCACCGAGCTAGAAATTTGCTGCTGGGGAGAGAGACTCGATCGAGTAACGGCAGCGCCGACGTGCCGCACGCCTCAGCTTTGGAGGGTTCACCGCTGGCTGCGCGTTCACGAACCTTATTTCCATTAGCTCAATAAGTACCTACAGGAAATGGTTCATGGATTTAAAATTGTTTTATATGTGTAAATGCCGATATTGCGCCTGAATTTTAATTTTTTATCTTGAAGACGGTGTTTTACAATGACTTTAACTCGATGAATAGACTGCCAAATGCCAGCCGGTGAACGAGGCACGGTGCTGCGAGTTTTTACCTGCAGCTTCACCTTCGAATTGATCGGACATTTAAATTCGTGCTGCTAAACTTCGAGAGATGCCTAATACATGCCAAACATTATCTGAAGTCTGAACCAATGAGCGTAGCGTACAGTTCAGTGCAGTACTTCTGTATTTTCAAGGTGATACACAATTTTATCAGGTGTCTGACAGCGGTTAATGCACTGGAGGCCCACGGCGGCCTGGTTGGAGTCTAAACTCCATATCTGATAATTCCGTGCATGACTCCATCAGTTATATCACGTAACTTAAAACTAACACTAAGAGTGTGAGTCGTCTTAGTTCATCGCATTACCTGTGAGATTCAGGAATCGCATTACCTGTGAGATCCAGAAATCGCATTACCCATGCGATCCAGAAATCGCATTACGCATGCGATCCAGGAATCACATTACCTGCGCGATCCAGGAATCGCATTACCTGCGCGATCCAGGAATCGCATTACCTGTGTGATTCAGGAGTTGCATTGCCTGAGCGATCCAGGAATCGCATTACCTGTGTGATTCAGGAGTTGCATTACCTGAGCGATCCAGGAATCGCATTACCTGTGTGGATCTAGGAATCGCATAACCTGTGCGGATGTAGGAATCGCATTACCTGTGCGATTCATCTACCTACAAATTTCACTAGAATAGGAATAAAGTTCCGCGATAGCTCGCCATGTATCAGGATTATGGAATGCAATGTATCAATTTTTTCCAGTATGAGTATTTAATGAACAAATGGCATCCCGGCTGTCAACTTGATTAGTCATGAAGAGTAGGGTCAGCGAAGGACTTCCATGCTGCGGTCGCGCATGCGCACAACTGCGTTGCCGCACATCCAGCGAGAGCGAGTCTGTGCCTGCGGGGCTCTGCGTCCCCCAGTGCTGACTTGACTGTCATGTGGTGAGGATGTGTTAGTGAAGTGAGCGAGTGTGTCTCAGTGAAAATGTTTTGTTTACGGTGTTCCTATGTATTGCTAACACTATTCACCATATTTTTATCTTCACCACAAGTTGGATTGGGACAAATCATTCGCGATGATGACAGAGCATCAGCCTTTGCAGTAGCAGGTGAGTTTCTCCCCTGGAAAAATCTTGGATTTCTCGACGTAGGTTTCTTCGCCTCCTTGTTACCGGTGCGCCAGGTACGACTCCCACCATGAGACTCGACAGGTTCTTGCCCCCTCCCCCCCCTCGATCCCCTTCCTCCTGCAGGAACCCTTCGTCCGCCCTGTGTAATCACACAGAATGTTCCACACAGCGTGCCTTTCTTTGCTGTGAAATTCCTTGAATTTGCGTTTCGTTTGTTCACTGTTTGATGGTTCAAGGTAATGTGCTTTTATTTTCTGCCGTATCCAGGTTACGCTCGGTTCATAATTGCAATTTCTCGGAAACTCGATCGAACGAAAGAAAAAATTATACCTAATTTTGCCGAGTATTTCCATGCGAGCTCATGCGACTGAAGTTGCAGTTTCTAAAGTCACAGTCCTTCGAAATACGTTATTTTTACGCACGGATGAAGGCTGTAATATCGACAATTTTTCTTCAAGAATTCAAGATAAGATTGAACGCAGTATAAACTGAGTCACAGCCCAACGATCTTGCGACACAGATCACGATCTATTTAATAAAACAGGCACGCGCTTTACATGTCATTTAATGCATTCAAGTTTCTCACTTCTTCATGATTTGTCTTTACTTCTGCTCTAAAAGTTTCCATTTAATTTTGAGGCTGCGACTGCAATGATCTTTGAGCGCCTGCTGCCTGTGTATGAATCGGGCATGTGAGTTATACGATGCAATGATACGCCTAGTTTATTCATGAATATTTGTGCGAATATTTTTTGTATAATCATTTATTTATGTACTGGAAAGATTAGATACGAGAAATTCCCGGCTGGTATTCCAAATTTGCGCCACTTTGTCTGTTTTACGTATCAGTGATACAGAAAATTACATTACATATCACGTGAAATTGTCATTAATTTTTGACGACCAGAGGACGCTGTTTTTTGTTCGTTCACTTCATTACTACACATTCATTACTACCAAATTGAATTGAACTCCGGAAACTCTGAGGGGAAGATCAAGTCGACCCTAGGTCAGCTGGTTTGGCAAGGCACAATTTTGGTTCGTAAACACCTGCCTGAGGAGCAGCGTAAATGGCAATAGAGTGACGTCACCTGCGACACAGAACTTTGTTGAATATGCAGCATTGTACTGGGATTCATTCTCACGTTTGACCTCACGAAAAAAATACGCGGAACTCTGAAGGAAATGATTAGATTCAAACGTTTTTTTTTTCTCGAGAGAATGGCGTTAGTTTCTCTTGTAATTGGAGAGTTTTTGATTCTCATTTTCAACTATTATTCACGCCCCAACAAAAATGACTGAATTTACGACAGTTCATCCTTGAAATGCATGGATTTTTTTCAGTGAAGCTGCTCCTCGTCGTGTCCTTTGAAGTCAACAACTTTTCACAAACAAATTGTGTTGACCAAAATACTGTCGTGTTGTATTCTATTGAAAAATAAATTTGCCTTCATTTAGACTATTAATTTACGATACGATATTCAAAATCCCATCTACGACACTGCCGCATACCAGCTCCACTTGCACTAATGCTAAGGGTATGGCGGCCCGTAAAAAGTGTTAGAGATAAAAAATATAAATAGATAAATACAGGGTAGTTATTATTACAGAAGCAACGATTGTGAAGATAAGAAAATATAGATTAATAAAATAAACTGCGAACATGTTTGTCTGGTCAACGCTGAGAATCGCCTTCAATCGTACTATCTACACAACTCACAGCTCTAAACCACGGCCAGTTATTGCAGTAATGAAACGGAGGTAATCGAGTTAAATCAGCAGACTGAAAAGCCCATGGAAAAACCATGCCTGATTTTTTGATGTTTTCAGTACGGAACGGGACTGGAACAAGACGAGTCTTAATTAATAGCGAAGATATTTTATGTGAAATTCACCCAATGAAACTCCAAATTCAGTCGCTTTGTACATCTAATGTACTGGCCTCACACTGACGACCGCTGCGGGGTCGCTGGACGCCTCCGTGCGGCGCAGGGACCTGACGACCCAGCGCAAGATAGTGCAGAGCTCAGCGACGCTTTCAGAAGTGTTGGAGGGTTTAGGGTGCTCTGGCATTAAGAAGAGATACTATAACACCGTATGTATGGAAAAATACGTGTGGTGTAACAGAGTAAATATTGAAAAATATATAAGGAGTAAATAGAGTGAATATTGAAGAATATGAATGGAGTAAATAGAGTAAACATTGTCAATTATGTATGGTGTAAATTACGTAAATGTTGAAAAATACTTTTGGCGTAAATAGAGTTGAAATTGAAAAATACGTTTGGTGTAAAGAGATTCAACGTTGAAAACAAGTACTATGTAAATAGTGCATGTGCATTGAGTAAATTCAGAACTTACCGAGAGCTGCACCACAGAACCTTCTGCCTAGTGCCGAAGAAATTTCTGCAAACGATTCAAGTTTCAGAAATAACGAGAGATCTTAAACTTTTCATAAACTAACATGAAGATACACATCGCTCCACCTAGAATTTCGAAACTTTTCATTAGATCTCAATTCTGGAGTTAAGCAATATTTGCTAATACATAATCCTCGCTCGGTCATGTCCAGTTGCGCGGCTGGACCGCTTCCAGCGCCAGATTTCATTGGAGAGCTAATAAGAGGCTTCAAAAAGGCCGATATTTCGCTGGACTTGTGAAGACGAGTGCGGCGTAATGGAGGAGCAGTGTGGCTTAGGGGTCTCGTGCAGCTCGTCTCGTGCAGCTCGTCTCGTGTGCAGCTCGTCTCGTGTGCAGCTCGT
>VOMN01134165.1:0-15931 GCA_014899125.1 Orchestia grillus | reverse complement strand
TCGCTTCGCTGTCGCTCTGCTGCCGTCCGTGTGAGTTGACCATAAGTCTGAGGCCCTCTCGGGTTTCACAAAACTTGAAGTTATTCTTCACTCTTAAACTTGACAGGTGACCGAGTTCACCCATTCGCTGCTGTTGGTGCACGACGTCACAAATGTACGGACGTGGCTCGCCCCACTCTAGCGCGAGTAACGGCTTTCATTCCAAAGTTTTTAGTTCTCGTGCGCTTAATATTTCACCATCGAGCTCACCTAATGTGTCCTTCCTCACTACTGGTATATCTAAAAATAATCTCAATCCTCCATTAAAAACCCAAATTTTGTGTAAAAAAACATTTTGCTTAGGTCGTTTTTACCGAGTGACTAGAGTTACAATTTCAGCGCTCTCGTTTTATATGGAAGCCTTTTCCACGTTTTACTTCGAGTTCAGGAAAGTTATCCTGTCTGTAAGAGTTTTGTTTCATTCCAATTCAGTCGACCACTCGTGTGAGGCGCAGGTAATGGCAGTTTTATGCGAGCTCGAAAGCTGCCTGAAGGCTTTTGATAACGTATGACTGGCTGCGTCGGAAGACTGGCTGCGTCGGAAGACTGGCTTTGTCGGAAGACTGGCTTTATCGGAAGACTGGCTTTGTCGGACGACTTGCTTTGTCGGAAGACTGGCTTTGTCATAAGACTGGCTTTCTCTGGCGTTCGCTTTTCAGTCATCAAAGCTTCGCACTGTCACGGGAGATATATCGAGGCACTCGTATATACAGTGTGGTGAAACGAGTAGTTAGGCAGAAAAACTTTTTGTTATCACACATTTATTGAAGGCGCCCAACTATACGATCAACAATATAAACTTACCTAAAGAATGAAAATAGAATATTTGTAGTGTGTGTAGAATTTATATACAACCGAACAAAATATGCAATGAAAAAGGTATTTGGACACTTGAAAGAAATCTGTTTAAAATTTACTTGCAGCGCCGCCAGTTGCAGTTGCTGCTCATGGACGGTCCCTGTAAGTTTTTGCTTATTTTGTCAAGAATTGAGTGAGATATTGGCCCATTCTTCTTTGGCAAAGACCTTCAATCCATTGAGGCTGGTCAGTCGTTTTGCATGGATCTCACTTTTGAATTTTTTCCCTATATTTTCTACTGGATTTAAATTCGATGACTGGCTAGGCTATGTCATTACTTTGATATTGTTGTTTTGTTACCATTCACAAATTACCTTGGCGGTGTGCTTAGGATCATTGCCCTGTTGAAACAACCATTCAGTTTTCAAATCCAGTTTCTCTGCAGATTTTTGCAAATTATCTTCTAAAATCGCAAAATATTTAGCTTTATCAGAGCATTTGCTGTATGCTGATAAACCATAACGGTTTATTTACAGTTCCTCAATTTTTTTAAATTTTCGTGTGCCATTAATTGAATGCAAAGCAGCCCCTTACCATTCTGCTCCCGCCACCGTATTTCAGAGTTGGGATGGTGTTCTTTGGGGGTAGGTTGTTCCGTCTTTTTCTCAACGCGAGTGACATCTTCACCACCGTAAAGCTCTGTCTTGCCTTCATCAGACCACAAAATTTATTAAAAAAACATAGCCGTGCTCCAAATTTGGTTTCGCAGAGTGCAAACTTGATTTTAAATGACAGTTCCTCAGTCATGGGATTTTGCTAGAGATAGTGACTTGAATTTTTTGCTGCTGAAGTTCAGTATTAATTGTTTTCCTGTAGCCTTGTGTTTAAGCAGCACAGAGGTCTCTTTTGAAGTTAATTTCTTGTCGAAACGGATTAGTTTTACCCTAACGTAGCACGTTTCGTGAACTTCTTATTGAAATCTTTCTGGGTGCACCTGATCCTTTCAAGTGTCGTGCAATTTAGCGCCGTAAAACTAACTGACCAATACGGTAATGCTGTCCATTTTAAGCATTGAGAACAAATTGCATGAAATTTAATATAAACTTCCTGAGCAATCCAACAAAGGTAACATTATTTTTCGTACTGCCTGCGGGACGGTTTATTGTTAGCTTAGTGCGAGCAGGCTTTTGGCGCCGTGCGGACACGTCTTGATTTTTTTACTTAAATCATGTGTCTTTTCCTGGGGACACACGTAGACTACTTGAAAACATTTGTCGGATTCGTTCACTCAAGTGTTTATTAAATATCGTAAAATTTGACCACGGAGGAAAATGTTTCATACAGGTATTTTAAACATATTTCAGAACACTCAGCCTTTCGCGCAAGCGCTCATAGACGAGTTTCTCAGCAATCGCCAAGGCAGAAATATTATGATTGCTTTACAACCTTTCTTTTTGACGACCTCTAAACAGAGAAGCTGTTTATTTCTCTTCAAGCTGCCGTTTTTCTTGCCTGACGCGGGCGACGAGTTTTCTTCCTGAAGATGTCATCAAACAAATGCTGTCCTACGAAGCAGCATCTAGAAAAAGTCACGGAAGACTTCATTGTTGTTACGAGTTTCCTGTGTCAAGGTTCACATTTCAGAGCACTGGGGCAAGTAACTTTGAATAAGAATTTTGACGCAGCTCCCCTTTGGAAGTGTTCTCTGTGAATTAGATTTTGTGTTGCCTCACTTAGGCTTGACACTCCCTGATTTATTTTTTTGCCTTCGCCGGCAGAATTATTCTGGAGATGAAGCTGCATTTACCTCTGTACAAAAACCAGCTGTAGCCTTGTATATACATGTGATGAGGCTGCATTAAAGGTTTTCCAAAAAAACAGTATAACATCTTCATGAGAGATTTTTGAATTCAAATTGAAAGTTAAAAGGTTATGCACTATTCGGTGTGTGCTGTTCGGTGTACTGTGATTCTTGAAATAGCTGTGGTTTTTGCAACAACTTATACTGGACCATACATCACGTTCGTTTAAGAACAACCATTCCTTGCTCCACCTTACATTTTCCCAGCCAAACTTGACTGCACATGACGTGCTGGTAAGATGGCTCCTTATATGTACCTCCTTTTTCTACCAGGAGTTGGTTTTGTACTCCCCGTTCACTTAGCACGAACCATTAGTACTACTTAATGCGTGGCACTTCTAAACGTACCTCAGGCTACAGAACGTTTTCAAATCTGCTTTCTTCTTTTCACGTTGTTTGAACGCAGCTTGAACGTTATCATCAATGCCCAAAATATTATTCGTCGCTTTAGTTGTCTAATTGATTCGCGTTCGCACCGAATGATATATGTGTTGCAGTTCTGTGTCTTATTCGTGAACAGCGTCTGCATAACTTAGTAAAAGTTAGATTTAGAGATGAAGTGCGTGTAAATATTCATTTTCCATTTTATTAAGACGAGTATCTTTTCTCGGTAAGAACGTTGTAGACGCTCTCATCTCCGGACATCTCATATTAACCGACGTCCGATGCAACGCACATAATCTACTGAATACTTCTTCCATCGGCCTGAATTTCCTGTACGAAAGAGCAAAATAATCCCATGCGGAATATTCTCGTCAACGATAATCCCTCCTCCAATTTGTCAGTTAATGAACAGTTCAACTGCGCTACGCTGCTCAGGGAATGCCCCAGCACAACAAGCCGCATCCGATATCAAAACGCCGCTGAAATGTGTCAAGCGTTAACGTCGATGTCGAAAGTTCTATGAGCGCACTATTTGCTAGATGAGAGACGCATATCACTACTCTCATGTGCCTTTTAAGTTGTCTCGTAATTTATGAATTAACGTTCCAGACTGTCAAAACTAGCGGTAAGTCTCGAGAAATAATTAAATTTTCCGTGTCAGTGGCACGGGCTGCCTTCCCTGACACAGTCTCGCTGATTAGGAATACGTACTCGTGAATCTGGACTATTGAATTTTTCCTGCCTAGTTCCTTCAGTGCGTATATAAATTATTACAGGCCCAGGAAAGAATTAATATATAACCTAGACGTATTAGTAAGTTACATAAATTTTTAGGCTTTATATAAACTCTTCTGTAGGCAATAGATCTCCCTGTAAATGAGCCGCCCGACTCTTTGGTTAACGTTGAGCTGCCAGTTAATTGGCTCTGTCTTACTCGGCTAAATTACATGATCATATCTTTTATGATAATAACAATTCTTGTAGGCATTCAGTGATCGTTTGGTATACAATCATTTCTATACTTATCCATCTTGAAGCTTACAAACTCACAATTTTCACCGTAAATCCGATATTGTTTCTCATGTTAAAATTTATACTTGAATACTTTTTTTAACTTTTGAATAAAACCTGGAAGACATTACTGCTTCCCAGCAAAGAGTCTTCATCTAATGATGAGCCTGAACTTTCACGGAGCGATCATTACCAAGCAAGTATCTCACCGAGTTCCTCTGTGCTTTGCTAATTTGGAGCTGAGGTCCTTAATGATTTGGACGGTTTTCAAGAGGGTCGTTACAGCGTGATTGTCGAACTCGGGTGAGCTTTACGTGCTCGGAGACGACCTCGCGGCTCACACACGAGTCTGAGCAGCAGCAGGGACTGTCAAGAGGATCATTCCATGCTTCATTCGATGCTTGATCTTCGTTGCCTGATAGCGGGAAGCCGCTTCATCTGTAGATGTTCCGAGGGGTCTTCAAAGTCAGGGTGAACGTCTGGTTTCCGCTGGGGGATTCCTAAGTGAAGCTCTTCACAGTTGATAGATGCGTCGCTTGATGTTAAATCATAACTGAGTTAATTAATAATGCAGTTGAGGAGACTGTTTCGATGACTTGGGGGAAGACATGCGAAATGCTTTTATAAGCATATGACGAGCACAGTTGATGTTAGTTTACAGGTTTCCTGGTGTTGGGCGATGCAACGGTCTATATTGCTGCTTTTTTGTGCCGATTTTTTTGCGTCTCCGAGGGTTTCGTAATTGATTTCTGAACAAGGGACTCGAGATGAATTATTGAGTGGCAAACATACAAATCGGTTTGATTGATGGTGTTAGATGGGCATTTATTTACGCCTGCTGAAGAATAGTGTTTGATTTAGTGTAGGATAAGTGAATAATTCGAGGGTCAGTCCGGACTTACATTACTGCCGCTTTTCATGTATGTAATTTTCGTGAGAAAGGAAGTTTGAATCCCTCATTCCTCCTTCTCTCAGTACCCTGCCCGTAATTTTGAGGTAATCAAACCTCGTTGTGCTCAAAATATGGGTACGTCAAATGCGATATAATAAAGTTTTTTTTCCTATCCTTTACATCAGTTATAGATAGGCCTACGGGATTTTTCGCGCTCAATTTGCTTCTTCCAATTTTCAAGTTTTCTTTGCTATCTCTTCTTTGCCTTTTCTTCCTCTTCATTTTTAACACGTAGTTTCGATAAGCAGGGGATCCTGTGTGAGAACACATATTGTGCAAAGCTTTCCCGCCCTCAATAGTCCATGCTGAATGATTTCTTCTCTTCGCTCTCTTTGGATCACTTATCACGTCTATAACGAGCTTTAAGCGAATTAATAATCTAAATCCAAATCCCTTCCTTTACTTAGTTGTGCGTGTATCTACATGAGCCTGCGAGCCAGGATGTTTTTTGGCCTCCTTCACATTTGTATTTTTGTGCATCACTCTACCCTAAAACTCTCGCGTTTGTTTTTTAGAGTTTTGATGTCAAAACGCATTCAAGAGTTATTTCTTTTAAATTCATCTAATTTCTTATACGCATTTATCATGTATAAAATTGAGTTTTCTTCATTTTCTCCAGAGCAGACAGCTTACTGAATTTTTTAAACCTCACGGTTTAAAATTCCGCTCCATGCGGCCAAGTCGCTTCTATTGACCCTGGACCGACAAAGACGCGAGCACTTGTTGATAGAGTACATATGATATCCTGCGCTTAAGAGTGTCGGCCGCACTCAATCATTTCTGGCGTTCTTTCTGTCGAGTTTTGAAGGCTGGTCGCTCAAGCGATCGCTTGTCCAAACGTTGTTTTAGAGAAAACCTTCCCCCCGCCATCGTTACAATCTTCCGTCCTCAGGCAGAACGCCCGTGCTATCAGCTCCCTTGAAACTCCTCCGATTCGATCTCCATCAGGAAGTCCGGTCTTCTTTTCACCGATGATCCTTGAAATATTCTTCCACTCTTCTTGGGATTTAATTTTCGTAGCTTTTTTGAATTACACTAGAACTCGAGACCGACGGATTGGATTGTCAGCTCACGTTTCTACTCTGGCATTTAGGCGAAAATATCTCGCGTTTCGACATTCAAACGTGTTTTGTCGTTACGCCAGAATTTTGATATGTTCATTATTGCTGGCCTGTACACGGAGTTATAAATTGTATATGATGTCAGAATTACATGAAATTTAAATTTCTCTATTCATGTTAAATGGGCGGGAAAGTGAGTTTGTTCCTGTGGGTGTTGAGAAGAAAAGACGCAAGTGGTAAAATAATTAGCACATAGAAAATCGCGACCAGTATTCCTAAGAGGGCCGTTCTGCGGAATTTTGTACGAATGTTTAAAATTGTTTTTATTCCAAAACGTTCCTTGATGCGTATTTTATTACATATCAATATTTGAAACTGTACATGCAAAATTGACAGCTTAAGGCGAAGAAAGAGAAAAATATTTTAATGAAGTCACGTATTATTTAGTTTAAACGGTGTATTATTATGTTTAAAAATAAATTTACAAAGGCTCGAACCAAGTGCTGTGACTGCTGTACTGCAAGTGAACAGATCAATTAGGAGAGAGCTTACGCTCGCCTCAGAGCAGCTGTGTCTGCGATCTGGTTTTAAACTATTGCAAAACGTGTTGTTTTGACTTCCAGGCGATTCAACTTAGAGTTTTCGCCTCATAATAATGAAACGAAACTCATTCAATGGGGAATTTCAATTCAAACTGAAAAAGTCGAATACTTTTCGTAAATTTGAAAACATCAATATTTCTGCCAGAAAATTTGGGCAAAGTTTGATAAAGATGAACATGTTTTCTAAATGTTCTAAATAAAATTGTTTTTTCTGCAAAGAATTGGTCGCCATTTTGAGTTTCTTCGCATTAAGCAGATGCCAAAAAAACTACCCCATCGTTTTAGAGCGATAAACGCACGACGTGAGACGTCTTGAAAATTGTGTAAAAAAATGTATTTATATAATATCTTTATTCTTTTCGAGACATCAGAAAACAAGCAGAATCAAAGTGCGTTTCTTTCATCGAATCACACAAGAATGCTAAATTGGAGATGACATGTTCCTTGAGAAAGAAGTTGGTTTTGCTCCCGGACGGCCCCCTTAATTAATTGACCGAGATTTTTTTGCTTAGAATTAAGGTTGAATGCATGCTGATAACCGAGGGGCTGGAGATTCTTAATTGAGTTGCGGGCATATGTTCGAGTACCAGTTCTTTCTCTCGTGCCAGCTGAGTTCGTAAAACTCATGCAGAACATACGTTTTATTATGTAAAGTGAAATTATTAAACAAAATTTCTTCTTTTACAAGTGCATGGTCTAACACATAAAACATGTATGGCGCAGTTTCCCGGTTTAATATTTAATTGCAAAACCTTTTTTGGCAATTACTGCTCGGAGACATTTCTTATATAATGAAATAATGGGTTCGTAAGCTTGTAGTATGGGAGTAAATTTTTCAACGCATATTTTCTTCAGCTCTTTCATCAAATTTTTTTGATGAATGTTCTCCTTCAGTGTTCCCCAAAGATGTTCGATAATGTTGAATTCCAGGGATTGGTTTGAACACGGGAGAGCATTGATTTTGTTCTTCTTAAGCCATTTGGATTTTAATTTTGCCCTGTGTTTAGGGTCGTTATGTTGCTAGAACATCAATGTTCCAGCAACAGTAGCAACGGACTCTTCTCCAATATTTGACGGTACATGGCCACATCCATCTTCCCATCAATGCTATGAAGTGCACCAGCTCCATGTGATGTGAAACAACTCGAAACCATTACACTGTTACTTCCTGCTTCGCAGTTGGGATGGTATTGTGCCTCTCATAGGCTGTTCCTTGTGTCCCCATAACGAGCGGAGTCACGACCAAACAATTTTATCTTGGGTTTATCAGTCTTGCAAAAATATGTCCGTCTCCAAGTGTTCTTTTGTAAGGCTTAGACGACCTGAAACGTAGTTTTTGCGCAGCATGAGAGTTATACAGGCTGTGAAATATTGGATCCCATTGCTATGAAGTTTTTTACTGACGGTTCTTCCACTTACTTCTGTCTCGGAGACTTTAAGATTAGTTTTTAATTCTTAGCGAGTCATCATGGGCTTTTTTCCAATCTTGCTCATCAAAAGTCAGTGCAACTGGAGTCAAACTTTTGAGGAGCACCTGACCTTCGTAAGTTAAGAGCCGAGCCATGTTCCTTAATTAACACGCTCCCTGCGTTAGGCTGCGCCACAGTTAGGGCGTTCTAGAGTTGGGTTAGGTTTCAATTCGGGGACGCTTTCTGGTTTGAAGTTACGCGCTTTCTTCCTGTTCACATTTCCCCTTTGTCGGAAGAACGGGTTTCTTCATTTAATTTTTCATATAAGGGTTTTCTTTCAACGCAATCTAAAAATGAGCGTTGGCTTACAAGCAAAGCATATGCAACAGCGGAATGAATTGTTTAAGTGGTTTCAAATTCTTGGTGTTTCATTCAGGGGTAGGATGAATATGGACACGCGTGCTTAAAATAAGAACGACTTTTTCAGCAATATTTCGTTCATTTGTTAAATAAGTTGGTCTTTTTTGGGTTTAATGATCATTGTTGTGCTGCATTTAAGTGGATTATTTGCCTATGTCGATTATGTAGACTTGCTCTCTGGGTAATAAAGAGAGAATTGTGTCAGGTTTCGCAAATAATGTTGAGTTGTACCTGAAAATATAGGAAGTTATGTTCTTTTTGAAAGAATAGAGAGTGGTAGGGAGTGTGCGGAGAGTGCGAGGGAGGGAAATCTTCCTATTCGTTGAATTAATCTTTGTATTTTGTCCAACAGGGTATCCTTTGTCCTAACTCGTACAGCGTTTCTAAATTTCGTATTTTAGTCTTCTCTGCTTCATGCCCGCACGATTGTCCTCTTTTTAGCGTGAATGCTTCCATCTCATCGACATCAACACGCATTTCGGAAGGTCTTTGAAACATCGATCGCATATTTCTTCGCGATTTGAGTCGCATTTCGGCGACCTGCAATAGAGAACCTCTGTCATTCTGAGCCGGTCGACAGGAAATTTAAGAGTTTTCCCATTCGAACGTGTCACGTTGGAGTCTCTGAGACGTGCCCTCTCCCGTAAGAATTGCTCTCCTCGTGCTGGTGGTACCGTCCTGCGCTCGTCAATCTTTCAAGTTTGAAACATCGTCTATGGTTATGGACGTTCTCTACATCGTCGTAGCTCGCACGCTAGCGTCGCCTCTTGTGAAGTTTGGCCTGATTTTCTGTCTCGATGGGTTATGAGACCTTATAAATTCTCGATGCCCTTACGTGGACTTGCTCGGAAAATTTGGAAGTAAATTTAGCCTTGTCGAGACGCTTCAGATTGTCTTCAATATGCACGCGGAGTTTAACATATACATCTTCAGTGCGACATTTTGAAAATAGTGCGAGTTGGTGGGGTTATGAGACGCCGGCACTGCGATGTTTATCTCGATGCTTCTTCTTCCATTCATGCTCAAGTGTGTGAAGCGGCATCCTTTGATAACTTTCCATCTTAGCGTAGGGCACGATAGCAACAGTACTTATTGTTATGTGGCTCTCTCCATCACTCGTAATGGCGACGGAAGCTACCTTCCTTACACTGTTGGCGCACGAAAACCGTTCTTTGGTGGTCTCACACAGGAAACGCGGCTCAAGACTTTGTGTTTCACAGTCAAAAGATTGACGTACGTTATTGAGCCTCGTATTAGCGAGTGTTCATTTCATAACGCGCTTGGAAATGTCTTGGATATCGTGTGCACGGTGCTGAGTGACGAGTATCGTCGTAGCGGTTGCTTGATATACTCGTTTGTGCCCAAAATTATTCATACCCTTGTATCGTTCTTGAATATATTTGATTAATTCCTTCAATAGGCTACTTTTCATATCAATGCTTATCCCTACGGTTTTGAATGGGTTCTTGAATAAAATGCAAAATAAGAGTTTTGAAAGAATTAATTTCAAATAAATTATGAACAACGATAGCGAATGAACTATGTTGATATTCATTCGTGCCCATCTCAGTATCTTGTTGTAAAGCCTCTATAGTGTAAGAATATAATGTTATTGGATTTATATGTGTATTTAATTTAATAATTCTAATATTCTAGGTTATTCTTCAGTATTCTAAATAATTTGCTTGGTTTGCATTCGTGAAATACCCCATTTTAACCTAAGCCACAGTTCGGACAACACGGTGAAGACAAAGGATGTCAGTATAGAGTTGAGACAGGAAATTGTGGGTGCTCACCCGAACGGCGGGGGCGATAAATCAATTTTGAAGCAATTGCAAGTCCCTGTATCGACTGTTTCAAGTATCGTACAGAAGTACAAAAATTTTAATACGATCCAAAACCTTACAGGACGAGGAAGAAAGGCGAAACTCTCACCCTGATCGATAAGACAAGTAGAGCGAAAAGTGAATAAAAACCCGACGATTACAGGCTAAGTGTTGTTGCAGAATCTAAGAATGAAGACAATCAAAATTTCGAGATCAACTCCACAAAGAACGCTTCATAAGGTTGAACGGAAAGGATGCAGACCTAGGAAAACGCCTCTTCTGAAGGCTAGGCAAGTTAAATCCAGAAAACTTTTACCTGGGAATATATTTATAAAGGGACTAGCGTCTGGTCATCGGTTCTTTGGTCAGATGAGACTAAGATGAAACTATTCAGTCACAGAGGTGTTTTTTTGTCTGGACAAGAACAGGTGAAGCGTTCAAACAGAAAAACATTGTTTCAACTGTAAGGCATGGTGGGAGTCGTATGTTTTGGGGATGTTTCTCGGCCAATGGAACTGGAAGCGTTGTGAAGGCTGAAGGAATCATGAAATGAGACCAATATGTCAATTCTTAGCAAAAATTTGAAACAGTCTGCTGAAGCTGTCGGAATTGGACCTGATATGGTCACTCAACGCGATATTGACCACAAACATACTGCAAAATTTCTTAATGGCTAGAAGACAATGAAGTTCGGCTTTTTCAGTGGCCAAGTCAAAGCCTAGATCTTAATCCGGGCGGAAATTTGTGGGGGAATGTTGAGAAAAATGTCGATGCAAGAAACTCAA
This sequence comes from Orchestia grillus, assembly GCA_014899125.1. NCBI lineage: Eukaryota > Metazoa > Arthropoda > Malacostraca > Amphipoda > Talitridae > Orchestia > Orchestia grillus. The sequence goes on along the minus strand of VOMN01134165.1, from coordinate 4,783 downwards.
AATCTTGAAAAATTGTAATAAATTGTAAAAGATGAGTAAGATTTCTGTTGATGTCAAAAAGAACCTTGTAGTGAATTACAGAAATCGTCTGGAGGCAGTTAATATTAGAATTAGAGGTTAATATTAGTATGAAATGGGCACGAATAAACGTGAACATGGTTCGTTTGGTAGTATTGTTCATTATTGTTCAAATAAGTTCTTTCAAAATTCCTCATTGTGCGTTTTATTCCAGAACACCTTGGAAACTATTGGGATAAGCATTGCTGAGAAACGTAGCCTATTGAATGATTTATTCAAATATATTCAAGAATAATACAAGAGTGTGAACAATTTTGGGCGTGACTGTAGCTCCGGAGACGTGCGGGGTGCTGCAGGAAAAGCTCCCGCATTTCAAAAAGCTCCTAATGAGGATCAGAAATCAGTGTCATCTTTTGAACGATATCATGTTTATAACGTAGACTACCCCGATTTTTTTAAATATATTTGAGAAACAAAATATAATTTTTAGCGATACCTTGTTCTTTTTTTCAGTCCCACTTTAAAATGTGGGGGTTATTACTGCCGCATCCTTTATTGCTTTAGAGTTTCTGAGCTTCCCTCGAATTTAATGCCCGGACCATTTCCTCTCACGTGGAGTAGGGGGGATTGAAGGGCCGTGGTACTGAGGGGAAAAGGAAGAAAAAAAGAAAGAATTGAAGTTCTAACATATAACAGTTTCTGGAGCATGAATTCTTGAGCATGAAGTGTACAAAATATTGTAACCTGAATTGCGTGTTTCAATTTGGAGGTAAAATATATTATATTGCATTTCAGTTGTGCGGTATGACGGTGAAGCGAGTTCACGCCACAGGTGAAACGAATATAGGGTTTGAAACGGTATTATCACGCCAAAGTTTCTCCATGAATGAATTAAGTTTGTAGGACGCTTTAATGCCAAGACGTTCTGATGTAATCAACATTTAACCCCGAGGAGTTATAGCTCAGACTTACTTTTCTTCTGTATGTAATGAACTAAGTTCTGTCATAAAGCGGCTATTATTCTAATGATATTATCTGAGCTTCAAGATATGTTATTCAGTGAACTGAAGGTACACGTACACACACGTACAGCGTGTGTCTAAACTAGCCATCACTGGTTGAAATCACACCTTGATTAGGAATTTAAAAGCGAAGAAAATACTTGTAACTCGAAAAAAACGTTTCGGAGGCCAGCTTCGTCATCAGCTCAGTAAATCAGCTCTGCAACAAACGGAGTAAGACCAATTCTACTGATGCAGGAAGTTAAAGGCACATGTAGAAGCAGAAAAACAATGTACATCAGAGTGAGCGGGCTGGAATTTATAAAAAATTAGACCACACGTGACCCGTTGGGTCAAATAAAATTTATCAAAATCAAACCATATCCAGAAATATATCCAACGCAGTTCATTCGGTATCCACAATACAGGATTAAACGAAGAGTATAAATTACGAATATCTCAGATCTGACAGACAAACGTGTGCACGGTTTCAAGGAAGCAAGCAAACAAACAAGCAAGACGACCAGAGTTTTAGTATTATTATAAAAAATAAAGGCCAGAATTTCATGACTGCACTTGGCTCATATTCTGGACGCTTCGCTACTTCTCTCTCAAACAAGGGTGCGAGGTAAAAGGGCGTCGGTAAGAGTCATAATTACACGAGGAAGCGTTGTGTTGCCGCCTAATAAATCTTGTTTACAAGCCTTGATATCCGAGTTAGCAACTCAACGTGAATTCTTCTTTCATGGGTGAAACCCGAGAGCTGGCATTCAGAAGCGGGTTAGCGGCTGCTGCCATGTTGCAGGCTTCTGAGGGAAGCTAAGCCGGTAGTTCTAATTAGACTGATGCGCTTCACTGGGAGTAGGGACGGGAACTGATGCGCTTCACTGGGAGTAGGGATGGGAACTGATGCGCTCCACTGGGAGTAGGGATGGGAACTGATGCGCTCAACTGGGAGTAGGAATGTTAGTAGGGATGGGAACTGATGCGCTTCACTGGGAGTAGAGATGGTGAACGCAGCCGTTCTCTTAACCCTACCCGGACAACGTGCTCGTGTTTGGTGGTTCTTCCCTAGGTTCAAGCAGCTGACAACGAAAGAAGAAATGAAGAGGTAAAGAAGAAGGAAAGGATCCTCCAAATTGCCATAGTAGCACCGCTGTCTCAATAATTGAACAACTTGCCTTTTTTTCTAGCCATTCTCCGCGCCAACGTGTCGGATGTTTGTGTCTGTAGATCAAAACTGCGATCAATTTTAAAAAATCCTTCAAGTTGAACTTCTATGGTTAGCGACTTTCATGTTGATGTTTTGACAAAAAATGGCTGTAGGTAAACTCGTAGGAATTTTTATTGAAGCTATATGACTTCCTCGCATATCACTTGAGTACTATTTCTTATACAGGTACTGCCCATCAGAAAAAATATATTTTTTAGAATCTGTCATTTTACTTTTGTCTTCCGAAGAAAATCCAAACCCTAGCTTTGCCCTCCAAAGTTTGAAAGGGAAAATTCAATATTCATGATAGTAGAATAAATCGTGCATTAGCGAGCGAGTTTGAATCCTGTCCCTAAATTTTCCCTCATGGGGAAAATCCATAGCTGAAAAGGTCCATAGTAATGGAGGGCGGGAGGCTGCTGACGCTCCATAATATCGAAACAAAGGATGTTTGTCCTCCACTCTAGCTGCCGCACCTTCTGTTTGCCCCTCCGTACCTCCAGCGCGTCTGCCAGCTCTTCCTACGCATTCCGTCGCTGCAAGACACTCGCAAAATTCTTATTGAAAATTCAGGGCAGGTTGCCTCATCTTGAGAGAGGAAAGTGCTCCTCGTGGAGTGATGGCATTGCCTATATTTAGAGCGGCAGCGGACATTGGAAATCGGGTTTTTCATTTTCGTGGGACGTCATCATGCTTATTTTTGTGGAACGTCATCATGCGTGGTGAATTGTATTTGCAAAATTAGCCTTGTTGAATTGAGCACGTGCATGGGTTATCTCATTTCGAATGTTGACGTGGGAAATTCTAAAAAATTGCGAATACGGTTACGGTAAAAAAAATTACGTCCTCTTCCTTGTGCACCACAAAAAGATTTTCACGGAACCACGGAGTGCTTCTCTTGGTGAAGGAAGCTTAAACCTCACATCCCTCGCATCCCTCACACGTCAATAGTTATAAGCCATTGAAAGCCAAACGATGTACTGTATGTCAACTGTGTTGAAATTAATTTAAAAAAAAGTTCCGGCGATCTCTGAAACTTAGTCCGTTGCACTCGGTGTCTGACTCGAGAGGTCGCATCATGTCCCTAGGATTATTTTTTCCTTTCAATTAATATTCATAGCAACTATGTGTATTGCAAATTAATAGAAAAACCTCATCATTCCCGCAAAACGTCACATTTATATTGTGCTTTTATTATTACTGATATTATGTTGAAGAAAGGCAAATTTGAGAATTCATTGGCTCCACCATTTGGCATCTCTAGAGGACACTGTAAGGTTACCTCAGCCATAGCTAAGCCTTCGGGACTTCTATCTTGCGTGCACCGCTATGCTCCTTTTCATTTTCATGCCTTCTTCACTGATTATTTTTTATCTTTTCGTTCTCTTCTTTCCTCATTTACTGTTTCCATGCGCAGATAATCCTGTGTGGGAACACACCTATGCATAAATTTCATGTTTTCTAAAGTCCACACTAAATGGTCCCTTCTTTTCGCTCGCTCGAGATCGCCTTTAATATGGCGAGGGAGCTTGAAACTAACCCAATGAATAAAATTAAATGAAATAAATGACCTCACCACTAAACCAACGTTGTAGCATTACATTTTTTAATTTTATGTCATTTCTATGTAAAAGGGGAATAGACATTCTTACTCAAGAACGAGACAAAAAGGAAATTTTGTGACAGTCACGTATTCGCGTCTCGGCTGCTTCGCCATGTGCAAAAATATGCTTCGCCATGTGCAGAAATGTGCTTCGCCATGTGCAGAAATGTGCTTCGCCATATGCAAAAATAAGCTTCATCATGTGCAGAAATGTGCTTCGCCATGTGCAGAAATGTGCTTCGCCATGTGCAGAAATCTGCTTCACCATGTGCAGAAATGTGTTTCGTCATGTGCAGAAATCGCTGCAGGTTGTTCTGTTGAGATTTAATCTCTGTAATTCTAAACAAGTATCCTCTTTTTTCGACTCTCATTGCAGTAGTGATCACTCACCTGGCTCCCTTCTATACGTATACATCCTGAGACTTAAGGTACCGCTTGAGGTGGTGATGGCTATAACCAGAGATCGGCAAGATTTCTTGACTTTAGCTGACCAGACATTTTTATTCTGTCCTAATGCCGTTGCTATTGTTGGCACACGCTCAAGCCCTTTATCTCTGCTTGCAGGCGCACCTTGCAGCGCTCTCGGTTAGGTTAGGTGCACCTTGCAGCGCTCTCGGTTAGGTTAGGTGCACCTTGTAGTGCTTTCGGTTAGGTTAGGTGCACCTTGTAGTGCTTTCAGTTAGGTTAGGTGCACCTTGTAATGCTCTCGGTTAGGTTAGGTGCACCTTGTAGTGCTCTTGGTTCAGTTTTCCTATCACAGTATTTTTGTGCTCTCCAGAACCGTTGGCAGCACAGAATTTCTTTAAGTATAAACTCTAAAGTTTCCATATTTTTGTTTCTCAACCACGCTGATGCCAAGTTTATTATGCAAGAAACACTTCGGTAACGGAGGGAAAGTCACCTTGAATACCTTGAAGATGTTTGGGCCTTTACGCCCGGGCCACACTG